>CAUYLG010016305.1:0-63976 GCA_963573385.1 Cacajao melanocephalus
AGCTGAGATGGCGCCAGTGCACTCCAGCCTGACTCTGCCTTCCGCACACGGTTGTCAGGCGCTCTCTACAGAGTGCCTAACCCCTCTAAACATCCAGTACAGGCACTGAGACTGTCCTTGGTCTTCCCAGCATCCTTTTGATAATGAGGAACCCAACTCAGAAAGACTGAAACAAGTAAAGAAATTTATTGGTCTGGATCAGAAAAGTCCAGGAGGGGACTGCCTTCAGGCATGGCTGTATCCAGGTGCTGAGATGCTGTTTCTCAGTTCTGCTTTCCTCTGTGTGGGCTTTGCTTGCCGTCCGGGAGTCGGAGGTAAGGGGTGGTCATATTCTCTGACCTCTGCCTATCGCCCCTCCCCAGCCTGATGTGTGAGAAGCGGATCTTGGCAGCAGTGACCAGCGCGGGACACCCCTTTCTGGTGAACCTCTTTGGCTGTTTCCAGACACCGGAGCACGTGTGCTTCGTGATGGAGTACTCGGCCGGTGGGGACCTGATGCTGCACATCCACAGTGACGTGTTCTCCGAGCCCCGTGCCATGTGAGCCTGGTCCTCCAGCCCGCTCCCCTGCCTCCCACCCCAGCATCTGACACCTCAGTTCCCCTGAGAGACTGGCAGCCTGCTTCTCGCCCCTCCTCCCTCAGGCCTTGCCTCCCCCAGCCTCCTGGAGCTTTGGGGAGACTAGGGGGCTTTTAAGGATGTGGGAGCCAGGCTTATGTAACCCTCTGTGCTGGCAGGGTGGCCCCGCCCCACTCAGCAGCCTCTGTCTCTCTGCAGCTTTTATTCTGCCTGCGTGGTGCTGGGCCTACAGTTTCTTCATGAACACAAGATCGTCTACAGGTGTGTGCGTGTGTGTGTGCATGTGCACACTGCCCGCTGTGGGGACAGGCCGCAGACCCCCGCTCATCCCTCTTTCCACCCCCACAGGGACCTGAAGTTGGACAATTTGCTCCTGGACACTGAGGGCTACGTCAAGATCGCGGACTTTGGTCTCTGCAAGGAGGGTGAGGCCTGGCCTCGGGATTAGACACAGGATGGGGGAAGGAATGGGGTCCCTAATGCTACTCGGGGTACCCCGCACCCTGACCCTGGGACAGGGCGGGCTGTGTAGACGACCCTACATTGGGCTAAGTGACTCCTCCGGCCCCCATAACCTCACATGGCCTTGCTGTCCCCAGGGATGGGCTATGGGGACCGGACCAGCACATTCTGTGGGACCCCGGAGTTCCTGGCCCCTGAGGTGCTGACGGACACATCATACACGCGGGCTGTGGACTGGTGGGGGCTGGGCGTGCTGCTGTACGAGATGCTGGTTGGCGAGGTGAGGCCCCGCCCCTGTGTGTGCCTGGGGGCGGGTCCAAGCCTGCCTCCGCCACATGCTGTGATTGAGGGCTGCTGCCTCGGCCTCTCTGGCCTGTTTCCACATCTATAAAATGGGACATTTCCCTGCCCGAGTAAACCAGCACCCAAGAGCTGCAGCAGAGCCGAGGGCTCAGGCCGGGCTGGGTCTGGAGCAGCCAGAGGAGGGGCCTCATTCACCCCGGGCCTCCCTCTCCCCAGTCCCCGTTCCCAGGGGATGACGAGGAGGAGGTCTTCGACAGCATCGTCAACGACGAGGTTCGCTACCCCCGATTCCTGTCTGCCGAAGCCATCGGCATCATGAGAAGGGTGAGGATCCCTGCTGTGGGATGGGCCTGGGGAGGGACTGGAAGGGGACAGATCCTGACACAGTGCTCCTTCCTCCAAGCTGCTGCGGAGGAACCCAGAGCGGAGGTTGGGATCCAGCGAGAGAGACGCGGAGGATGTGAAGAAACAGCCCTTCTTCAGGGTGAGGTTCCCCCAGGGACCCCAACCACCCAGCCCCTCCTAGGGCCAGTTCATCACCCCATGCCCGACGCACCCCCAGACTAGTTGCTTCTCCTCAAGGGCCTCTTGCACCTCCAGGGCAACATCACCTCCTCCTTTGACCCTCCATTTCTCTCCCCCACTTTTCCCCTCAGGGACCCTCCTAATCCCACATCTCCGCTTTTTTCTCCTTTTTTTTTTTTTTTTTTTTTTGCCATGGTCTTGCTCTGTCTCCCAGGCTGGAATGCAATGGTGCAATCGCAGCCCACGGCAACCTCCGCCTCTCGGGTTCATGTGGTTCTCCTGCCTCAGCCTCCTGAGTAGCTGGGACTACAAGTGCCCACCACCACGCCTGGCCAATCTTTGTATTTTTAGTAGAGACGGAGTTTCCCCATATTGGCCAGACTGACCTCGAGCTCCTGATCTCAAGTGGTCCACCCACCTTGGCCTCCCAAAGTGCTGGCATGAGCCACAGAGCCAGCCAGGCCTGGCTAATTTTTGTATTCCTATAGAGATGGAGTTTTGCCATGTTGGCCAGGCTGGTTTTGAACACTTGGCCTCAAGTGATCCTTCCACCTCGGGCTCCCAAAGTGCTGGGATTACGGGGTGAACCACCATGTCCAGCCTCCACTTTTCCTAATCTGGCTTCTCCACCAGGCTCTCGCAGGTGATCCCTCCTGAGCCCCAGTCTCCACAACCCACCTTTCCTTTATATGCTGACTCCTCTCCATGGTCCCCCAGCCTCAGGACTGGTCCCCACTGCAGTACGCCCCTCCTCAGCCTCCCAGGCTGACCCTCCCCTCTGCTGCCCTCCCCTGCAGACTCTGGGCTGGGAAGCCCTGTTGGCACGGCGCCTGCCGCCGCCCTTTGTGCCCACGCTGTCCGGCCGCACCGACGTCAGCAACTTCGACGAGGAGTTCACTGGCGAGGCCCCCACACTGAGCCCACCCCGCGACGCGAGGCCCCTCACAGCCGCGGAGCAGGCGGCCTTCCTGGACTTCGACTTCGTGGCCGGGGGCTGCTAGCCCCTCCCCTGCCCCTGCCCCTGCCCCTGCCCCTGCCCAAGAGCTCCTAGTTTTTAAAAAGGCCTTTGGGATTTGCCCGATCCATGCAACCTCCGTGTCTTCTTGTGTGCAGTCGTTGCTGGAGCGGGGGGGGGGCCGTGCTTGGAGGTGGGGACGTTTGGGAGGCAGGTGGCTGGGTGGTCATGGGGGTCTCGAGTGATGGGGGTGTCATTTGAAGAGGATCAAGGGATGGTGTGGACTCGAGGCTGTTCGTATGATGGGCAGCGTGGGTAAGCCGAGATGGGAGAGAGGTCGGGATTGTGGTGGGGGGCACCCAGGGGCAGGGGGCAGCATGGTTTGGGGATAGGGTTTTGGGGCTGTACTGGAAGAGCTCAAAGCCGCAGTGAGCAGAATGGTTGCGGAAGTCGGTGAGGGCGGCGGCAAGAGCAGGAAACGCCCCCCACACCCTCTCACTCAGCTCCCAGGGGAGCCCCAGCCCACGCCGCCCGCACGGTGCGCTTGCTCCTCCGGCACCCGCGCGCCTCCGAGGACCGCGCGCCCGGTGTCTCCACGCCCTCTTCTGGCAGGCCCCGGAACGGCACCCGCCCTGGAGGCGCACGCGGCGCCTCTGCAGCGCCCGCGCGGCCGCAGTGGCTGCGAAAGCCCGGACGGGACACACCACTCACCCTGCCTGGGATCGCAGAATGGCTTTTTATTCCTCAAAGGCTCTGCGCCGCGCACCTGGGCCCGGCCCAGGGTGGGCTGGCTTAGTCGTTGGAACTCCGGTTGTGCTTAGAAGTGGCTGAGGCCGCTGTGCCGGGAGCTGCGCAGCGAGGGGGCCTCCCAGGCGCTCCGGGTCAGGCCCAGCCCTGCGGGGCCGCCCTTGGCCCCGGCCCTCGATGGCAGGAGGCGAAGCAGTTGGCGCAGCACGGCCTGGCGCAGCAGGATGTACACCCAAGGATCCAGGATCTGGTTCCAGGTGGCAAGGCGCACGGCCAGGAACAGTGGCCGCTGCAGGGAGGTAGCGCTCCAGCCTCCGACGGCCAGCGCCACCAACACCTGCGGAGAAAGCCGGTGTCAGCTGCCGGGCGGGCGCAGGGTGGCGCAGGGATGGTGGGGGGCGTGGCTGGAAGCTAAAAGCCTGGGAGGAGGGGCGACCCTTCCCACGGAGGGTAAATGGGGATCTAGGTGGGAAGGGGATGGAGGGAAAAGGGGGGCAAAGAAACACCTTCAGTGGCCAGAGGAGTCTCAGGTATCCCGGAAAGAGGAAAAACGAGGGGATTGGGTGAAAGGACTAGGGAATGAAGAGGAGGCTTGTGTGGTTGGGGTGCACTACAAAGACCCCAGAAAGGAAGAAGAGATGGGGTCCAGGAGGAAGGATGGGAGGGAGGTCAGCTGGAGAAGGCGATACTGGCTTTTCGGGCAGGTGGGGCCTCCAGGGGTCAGGGCCTTGGTTGGGTCCAGGAAGGAGGCCCCAGGTGTCCTGGGACCAGGAAGGGCAGGAGGGGCCCGGGAGGGAGCTGGAAGGAGCTGGTTCGAGGGGCCGGTGCGCCCCTCACCAGCAGCGGACTCCAGCAGATGCACGACACCACCATGATACCGACAAGCTGGCCCACCATCTCCACGTCGTGGGCGCGAGCTCTGCGTGCCGAGCCGCGGCTCCGGGAGCTGCCAAAGGTGGTGGAGGCCGAAGCGATGGACGAGGCGGACGAGGAGGAGGCCGAGCGGGGTCCGCGCGCCCCCCAGCGACGCCGGCTGTCTGGGCCCGAGGCCTGGGGAGGCCGTCGGGAGCGGCGTCTCCAGCGGGCTCGCAAGAGGGCCAGGCCGCTGAGCGTGTTGCACACCAGCGCGGCGAGGAGCGCGACCAGGCCGAGGCCGGCGAAGAGGCCGGCGAGCAGCGCCTGGCGCCAGCCGCCCGAGGGGCCCAGGCCGATGAAGCACCATGTGCCGGGATACTGCAGCTCGTAGTGGCCGACGCGCGCCAGCGGCAGCAGCGCCACAGCCAAGGCCACAGCCGCCAGCGCGCCCAGCGCCAGGCGCGCGCGGGCGACCGAGACCCGCGCGGCGTGGAGCAGCGGCCGCGTGACCCCCACGCAGCGCTCCACGGCCATCCCGCAGCCCAGCAGCAGTGGGCACAGGCCGAAGAAGACCATGCAGCCGCCCAGGAAGTGGCAGGCCCCGCCGGCCGGCGCGCGCCCCGCGGCGTACAGGCGCAGCACCAGCGCGCCCGGGATCACGTGGCCCGCCAGGTCGGTGGCCAAAAGGCTGGCCACGAACAGCAGGAAGGTGGCGGCCGAGCGGCGGCGTCTCAGACGGCCCGCGGCCTGCGCCAGCAGAGCCAGCGCCAGCAAGTTGGACACGGCGCCCAGCGTCATGGAGAAGATGGGCAGCGCGGGAGAAGTGCCCGAAGCGCCCGACGGCGGCACAGCCGACGCGTTGGGGACCCAGGGCGCCGTGCACGTGGCCGCCTCGCCAGCCAGGCTCAGGTTGAGGGGCCCGAAAGGGCTCATGTCAGGCGCCGGGAGTGCTGGGTAGAGGAGAGGAGGGCAGAGTGAGGCTGGCTGGGGCCGGGCAGGGACAACCCCACGATGGCATCTCAGAACATCAGGGCCCGTTTGACTCCGTGGCGTTCTCCTGCAGCCCCTCTGCCCATGGCAACCCCAAATGACCCTGGCCAGTCCATTTCGAAACCCTCCTCCCTCTCCTCTGCCTCTCACCACCCCATCTCCTGCTCCAGGGCCTCCCTCTGTCCCTACTAGCCCCTTCTCTGTCCTTCATGGTTCCCTGCAAGATTCCCCCCAGCCTAGCCTGGGGTCGCCTCTGCAAGCACCTCTGGGCCTCACAGATCCCCCTCTGACCGCCACCGCAGCAAATTCCTGGCCTTGGCTCCATGTGATAGCTCTCACCCATTTCTGCCCCTGGGCCCCTACCTGACTTTCCCCCTGTCAGCTTTACTCCAGTGCCTTCCTTGATGACCCAGCCCCATCTCTACCATCATGGGCACATATCTCCCCAAGGCCCCATCTCTGTCCCCACGGCCATTTCCGTATCCCCCATGGACCCTTTCTGACCCCACATGGCACAGCCACTTCTGTACCATGGACCCATGTCTGCCCCCACCCCGTGGACCCGTCTCTGCTCCACTGCGGTCTCTCTCCAGGCCCTACCCCTATCACCTCTGCCTCACCCTGGATGCCCACGGTTCCACTCCACGTCCCTGCCCCAGAGGCCTCGAGGGGGGCCCCAGGACCATCCACTCTTTGATATGCTGGTGATAAGGGTTGAAAGGGTGGCAGTGCCCACCAGGCCAGATGGGAAGGGAGGATGGCCAGACGGTGAGACAGGGATGCACAGATGGGAAGAGCACAGGGGCACAGGACAGACAGACAGGTGGCCATGGCCCCATCCCTTCGTGCCCTCCTCCTCCCCAACCAGGGACTCTCGTGTGCCCCAACCTGCTTACCCGGCGCTGCCTGGGATGTGGGGTCCCCATTGCCTGCCGCTCAGTCCTGCTCCCCACTGCGCCCTGGCTCTCCGGCAGGCCGCTTCCTCCCTCCCTCTTCCTGGGGCGGCTCCTTGGCTCCTCCCGCCGCCCTTGCTGGCCTCCAGGGGCTGCTCCACCCCGCGCACGCCCGCTGGGGGCCTGGAGTGGCAGAGATCCCCCCGCTCTGCTCCTGGCAATGGGCGGGGGCCACTCTGGGCCCTGGCTCCCTCCATGAGGAGCGAGGCTCTGTGGAGTCAGTCTGGCCCCCTGTGATCCCCTCCTTCCATCGGGGTGAGAGCAGCCCCCTTCCCCCAGACTCTGGCCTCTTGCCTCATTAATAAAGCGGATAAAATCTAAACACTGGAAAATGTGAGCATCGCCTGGGGCAGGCTGGGGCGGCTGCAGGGGGTGCCATTGCCCCTCCCTGGGGCTCTGGGGTTAGGTGGGGCTAATCCAAATTCTGTGGGTGCAGCAAAGCTCCCTTGCCCTGCCAGAGCCTTCATGGATGTCGGGGTGGGTGGTGGTGGGCAGTGCCCACCAGGGGATCCGCCTACTATTTATATAGGGGCTTAAGCCCAGGCCAGGGCCACAGCGAGTCACATCTTGGAAGGCGAGGGGAGGACGCTGAAAGGGGCAGGGAAACCAGGAGGCCTGGGGACCCGGGGACTCTCCCCAGCGTCTGGCTCCTGCTTTAAGATGGGCTGAGTGACACCTGGGACACACACCTTAAGACACAAAAACTCACCTCCTGCCCTGAAAAGTAGGGTCACACCTGACAGACACTCGCACGGTCTCACACCCTAAGACGTACGGTCCTGTCACTTACCGCTCAGTTTCATCCCGTTCCAGCTCAGCATGGCCAGGGTGCTGCCGCCACATCCCTCAGCTCAGGGTCTTACCCCCAGCACCGGGACGCACCCAGTTACTGCCTCCATCAGCCCCTTCCCTCCACACCCCAAAATGCAGCCCCCCAAAATGACCACCCACAGCACCCTCCTTAGTGCTAGGAAATACTCTCACTGGGCACCCCAACACACACACACACACACACAAACACTCATTGCCAAAACTGACCCCTGGTCACACTCCATATGACTTGTAATGGCCTAGCTGGCCACCCCCACCCTCACCAGAAACAGCAACGCCCTGAGACATACACACCTGCACCCCTAGACACCTCTAGACCTAGCCAGCAGCCCCACCCAAGAAACAGCAACATGCCAAGACATACCCTGATGTCTCTGAACACCCCTAGACCTAGCCAGGCACCCCTCCTTGCCCCAGAAACACCACCACCCTAAGACACACACGCCCACACCCTGGGACACCCCAAGACACAGTCATTTAGTCACACTCCCCACCACCAGACACTGCCAGTTAAACCTGCAATTGCCATGGAATGTGGAGCCAGGTATCAACCCCTTACCCACCACACAGATACAAGTCACAGCCCTCCCTCACCGCGTCACGGGCCATCAGCATTCTGACAGACACAGTCCTCAACCCCCACAAGACGCACACAGCCACACCCCTTCACCAAAGCTGGCTCCTGGCACAGACACCTGAGCACGCCACAGGTGCCCAGGGATGCCCCAGGTCACCAGGACACCGGCTCCCCCACTCCACCCCGGGCCTGCATACCAACACCCAGCCTCGAGGGGCTTCCCCTTTTCCCCCTTCCCCGCTTCCTGATGGCCCAGTGCCCACCCGCCTGTTGGAACGATGATTGCAAGCTGGCCTCAAGACTTCCCCACAGCCTCTCGGCTCACCCCCAAACATTCCTGCGGGGCCCTCTGGCCCAGCACCCCTTGCTTCAGTTCCCTCCCTTCCCTCCAGGTCTGGCCAGGGTCCCATCCCGCCTTTCTCTCTGACCACCCTCAATCCTCAAGGATGAAGTGGGTTGTCAAGACAAGAATGCCGGGTTTATGTCAGGGTTTATGTCCATGGTGCCCCACGGACGCCCCCGTGTCCGGCATTAGGCGGAGTGTGGTAGGGGCTTCATCATGCGTATCCCCCACCTCCTGGCATGGGGGTGGGGCTCTGGCAGGCCTGAGGTTCCGTCTTTTTCCAAGCCAGGTTTCAATGCCCTGGTGCTCCCTACAGTCTGGGGGTTGTCATCGGCTGCAAACAGCCTTGTGAAGCTCCAAGAGGCGGCAGGCCTTGTGGGAGAGGGGGCAGGATTTGAACCCTCAGTAGTCCAGGAAGCTCTGGCCCTGCCTGGAAGCCTGGTGGCCTGTAGCCAGGAGCAACAGTGGGAGGGGCAGGCGGCCTGGTGCCAGCTCCTAATTCAATTTGGAGCCTGCAGAAGATGGATTTCAGCTGCTGAATTCTTTCTCAGCCCCAACCCACCCCCTCTCCCACCCCGAAGCCACACAGGTCCAACAGCAGAGAGATTCTTTATGTTCAAGACAGCAAATTCAGATACAAAAGCCCACCGCCATCGTCCCCCACTCCCTCCTGCTCTGGGCCAGGGATGGGCCTGGAGGGAGAGATGGGATGTGGGGAGGAGGTTGGGGGGTTCACAGCAGACTCGTGTGAGATGCGGAGGTAACAGACTCCACGGGGAGAGGGCTTCTCTCGGGAGGGGCGAGGGCATTATTGCATTTGCTGGGGGGAGCGACAGCCCCCTCCCCTGTATTTCCTGCGTCAGGAAACTAGGAAGGTCATGACCCCCAAACAGAACCCAAGGCCCCAGGGAGACAGAAGGACCAGTTTGGCAGCTGATGGTGGAAAGTGGAGGAGGTGGGGGTGGCCGCCCAATGTGGCCCATCCCTCCCCTCCCCGTGCCTGACCCGGCTGAGGTAGGTGGGAACAGGGCACATGGGAGCCGGGAACCCCGGTCAGACTGAGAACCAGGGAGGGGATGGTACCGATTGGAGCGGGGTAGGGGGCCCGGCCCCACCTCCCCTCCCCATCGTCCTGGGGTTGCTGAGCTAGGCTCAGGTAGGAGGTTCAGGTCCTGATGTTGATGACCCTGCCGGGGGCCCCACCAGGTTGGGCCTGGGTCATCATCATCGCAGGGTCCAGAGGGAATCCTAGTAGCGGCCGACTTTGGCATCCCCAATGGCGCCCCAGACGTCAAACACAAACTCATCGGGGAAGGCAAAGTCCCCCAGCCGTTCATCCAAGGCCTCGGCCAGCTCGTCCGGGTTCCTTTTGTCCTTTCCCAGCTCCACCATGGTGGCCGCTATTGGGGGAGGGGGCAGAGCGGAGGCACAGATGACACCAGGGGCTGAGGGGCTTAGGGTGGACTGAGTCCCCACCAGACCTAGAAGCCCCTCCCTCAGGCAGCCCCCACTCACCCAACTCCGTGTCCCTGATACCCATGTAACTCTCCAGCAGGTCATCCACCTTCTCAATGGCCTTCTCCTCAAAGGCAGAGGGCTAGGGGCCGGAGAGGGGTGACAGTGACAACATAATGATGAGAATGGACATTGCAGTTGGACTGACCACCCTCATCACTTTACATATATTCATATTTAGTCCTCAGGACAACCCTGAGAAGGAGGTATTGTTCATCTCATCCCCATGTTACTGATGGGCAAACTGAGGCCTGCGTGCCCAAAGAAGGTCCCTGGGAGCTGGGAGGTGGCAAACGTGGACTGGAATCCAGGCTGTCTGCCCAGAGTCCCCTCAGCTAACAGGTAAGGCTGCCTGCTATGAAAGGGAAGGAAGGGCCGGGCAAGGTGGCTCACACCTGTAATCCCAGTACTTTGGGAGGCCAAGGTGAGTGGATCACCTGAGGCCAGGAGTTCGAGACCAGCCTGGCCAACATGGTGAAACCCCGTCTCTACTAAAAATAAAAAAATTAGCTGGACGTGGTGGTGGGTGCCTGTAATCCCAGCTACTTGGGAGGCTGAGGCAGCAGAATCATTTGAGGCAGAATCAGGAGGCAGAGGTTGCAGTGAGCCAAGATCATGCCATTGCACTCCAGCCAGGGTGATAAGAGCAAGACTCTGCCTCAAAAAAAAAAAAAAAAACAAGACAGGGAAGGGACGGTGGGGATGGGGTACAACTGGGGCACTCACCAGATCCTCCACCGTGGCGGGGCCTCGAGATCGGAGCCGCAGGGTCCCTCGGCCGGTGCCCAGTTGTGGGCCGGAGCCAGGGCGGCCACCCGCTGAACGCTGGCTGATCATGTCTGAGGGAGGCAGGAGAGGGGTGAGCATGGGGGAAGGTTTGAGCACGCTCTGGGCAGAACTTGTTCCTCCTGGCTTTCAACACCGCCCCAAACTTCTCCAAGCTTCTGCAAGTTCTTGGGGACTGGGGTGATTCCAGGAAGGCAACAGTCCTGACCCAGGCGAGGTATGGATGTGGGGCAGAGCACAGGGACAACTGAGCGCCAGGAATAGGAAATGCTGGAGGGGAAACTGGAGGGGCCACTTCTGCTCCCAGGGGCTGGGGGACAGGTAGCGGGGGTACCCCAGCCTGAGTCTGCAGGTGCCTAAGCCAGTCTCCTCTTGGCCAAGGGGGTATGGCTGCTGGGCCACGGACCAGCCCTACCTGCCCAGGGAAGTGATTTAGTCCCCCACCCCCACCTCAGGGGCCTGGGGCCCATTCCTGAGAGTTAGTGAAGCCAGATGGAAAAGTAGGGGGGCTGGCACTGGGCGGCCAAGCCTGGCCTGTCGGGGGTGGGGGGCTGGCCAGGGATGGGGGCGCTTGGCTGGGCTAATGGCCCCTGCAAGCTAGGCGTGAGGGCAACTTCCTCCTTACCCCCGCCCTTCTCCCCAGTCAGGCTAAGAGTTAGCACCCTGTCTTGGGGCAGGGCAGAGCTGCACCCACTTTCTTGCAGCTGGCCGGGCTTGAGCGCCACCTGCTGGTAGCTCCTGGCACCACCGCCTGCACCCACGTGAGCATAGCCATTGGGGAGGAGGGTGGTGGGGGTCGGCTCCTCACCAAAGGCCTTGCGAGGCTCTGTGAGTTTCAGCGTGAAGGTGCGGCCTCGGGGAAGCTCCTTGAGCAGCCGGGCCACCTCGTAGTGCCGGCAGCCCAGCAGGCTCTGCCCATTGATGGCCTCAATCATGTCGCCCACGCTGATGACGTGGATGTGGTCGATCACGCTGCCCTCCTTGATGCGCTGCGGGGGCGGGGAGGCATCAGCAATCGGGGCTCTGCCCTGCTTTCGGGGGTCCCGTGGCCCGCCCGCGCTCCCAGGCTTCCGGGGTGCCCCATCTCCTCAGGCACCTTGATGAAGGCGTAGCCAGCCCCGTTGTCCGTGATGGTGAGCCCAAGTGCATCCTCTGACTTGAACACCTCCACCTCCTTGCGCTGCCCCTTCACGTGGGCGAAGATGAAATCCTCCAGCCCGATCTGGCCCCCCAGGAGCTTGTCCATGTCTACTTTGTGGGTGTTCAGGGTGCAGAACATCACCTGCAGGGGTGGGAGACGCTGAACCCTCTCCTCCCTCCCTCCCCCTTTGCTAATCACCACTGCCGGGGGAAGGGAGAGAGGTGGGAGAGTACTGGGGGGACTCCACCCCAGTGCCCGACCACCCACTGAGCCAGGGCCAGGGCAGGGCCCCCCATTAGTGTATCAGCTCTGCTAGGACTAAGATTTAGCTTTCCTTTCTTTATTTTGAGACAGGGTCTTGCTCTGTCACGCAGGCTGGAGTGCAGTGGTGCGATCATAGCTCACTGTAGCTTCAACCTCCAGACTACTCCACCAATCCTCCCACCTCAGCCTCCCGAGTAGCTGGAAATACAGCTGCATGCCACCATGCCTGGCTATTTTTTTTTTTAGACAGTGTTTCACTCTTATTGCGCCGGCTGGAGTGCAATGGTGTGATCTCAGCTCACCAGCACCTCTGCCTCCCGGGTTCAAGCAAGTCTCTTGCCTCAGCCTCCCAGGGAGCCTGGATTACAGGCATTCAGCACACCTGGCTAATTTTGTATTTTTAGTAGAGGCAGGGTTTCTCCATGTTGGTCAGGCTGGTATCGAACTCCCAATGTCAGGTGATCTGCCCACCTCGGCCACCCAAAGTGCTGGGATTACAGGCGAGAGCCACCACGCCCAGCAACCTGGCTAACTTTTGTATTTTTTGTGGAGGTGGGGTCTCACTATGTTGTACAGGCTGGTCTCCAACTCCTGGGCTCAAGCGAGCCTCCTACCTCAGCCTCCGGAGCAGCTGGGACCACAGGCATGTGTCACATAGTTAAAAAAACTTTTTTAGAGATGAGAGTCCCATTATGTTGCCCAGGCTGGCCTGGAACTCCTAAGCTCCAGTGATGCCCCCACCTCAACCTCCCCAGTAGGTGGGACTATAGGTGTGCACCACTGTGCCTAGCTAGGATTTCTGTCCTTGTAAAAATTCATTGCTGCTTCCAGGGAATGGAGCCTGGCACACAGTGAATGCTCAGAAAATGCTTGGGGAAGACACAGAAACTCGCCCCACACTCCTGCATCTACTTCCTGCTCAAGTCCACTGTTGCCTTCCTTGGCCCCTCCCGCCCACCCACACAGTGCTTGGCACCAGGCAAGCCAGCCTCCCATAGCACTGGGATTCTCCAAGGCATCACGGAGAAGTGCACCTTGTATCTGGCCTCCAGCCTCCACCATCTCCTGGGGCACGGGCCTCCCAATGCCTGACAGGAACTCAGCATCCAGCCCTGGCCATCAGTTCCCACAGTCCATTGGGGTGCAGGCCTCTCAGTATCTCATGGGAACTCAGCATTTAACTGTAGCCATCAGCTCCCCACAATCTACTGGGGTGCAGGCCTCACAATGCCTGATGGGAACTCAGCATCCAGCCCTGGCCATCCGTCTTGCAAAATCTACTGGGATGCAGGCCTCTCAATCCATCCACCCAATCAATCCATCCAGCTCTGGCATCCCACAATCCATTGGAGCTCAGGTCTCCCAGTGCCTGATGGGAACTCCACATCCAGTCCTGGCCTCGAGTTCCCCACAGTTCACTGGGAAACAGGCCTCCCAATGCCTGATGGGAACTCAGCATCCAGTCCTGACCTCAAGTTCCCCACAATTCATTGGGGCACAGGCCTCCCAGTGCCTCATGGGAACTCAGCATCCAGCCCTGGCCTCCAGTTCCCCACAGTTCACTGGTGTACAGGCCTCCCAGTGCCTGATAGGAACTCAGCATCCAACCCTGGCCTCCAGTTCCCCACAGTTCGCTGGGGCACAGGCCTCCTAATCTCTAACAGGAACTCAGCAACCAGCCCTGGCCTCCGGTTCCCCACAATTCACTGGGACACAGGCCTCCCAGTGCCTGTTGGGAACTCAGCATCCAGCCCTGGCCTCCAGCAGTTACCCACAATTCACTGGGCACAGGCCTCCCAGAGCCTCATGGGAAGTCAGTGTCCAGCCCTGGTCATCGGCCCCCAACACCGAATAGGGCACAGGCTCATCATTTGCAGCTTTGGCATCTGAGCCCCAGCTCATGAACAGGATGTAAGCTCAGGCCTCTGGCCCGCCATCAGGGACCCTGGTGCCCGGCTCCCCACAGGGTACCTCGGCAGTTGGCAGGCGGAAGGCCTCGGCGATCTTGCCGTATAGCTCCTTGACGTTGGTGAAGCCCTCGATGCGGCCAGTGGGACTGCCGTGGGCCAGCTGGGTGTGGAACACGAGGCGGGGCCGCAGGGCCGGGGGCGGGGGGGGCAAGCCCATTTGGGGCCTCCCCGCCCCACCTCCGACCAGGGGCCCTGGCTCCTCCTCGCCCAGCCCGCCACGGCCTGGCTCAGCCTCCTCATTTTCCACTAGAGGGGGCGCCTTTTTCCGCCGCCCCAGTCCCAGCGGCATGAGCAGCGAGAAGTGGGGTCACGCCCAGGAGATCTGCAGGACAGGAAAGGGGGCTCAGGGCCTGGGCAGGGCCTTGAGTGCCCCTTCCTCACTACTCGAACCAGATAGGCCCAAGGAAGTACTCAGAGAACCCACTGGCCTCGGTTGAAATCCTCATCTCTTGTATAGTGAAGGGACACTTACATAAAAGTAATAACAGGGCTGGGCGCGGTGGCTCATGCCTGTAATCTCAGCACTATGGGAGGTCAGGGTGGGTGGATCACTTGAGGTCAGGAGTTTGAGACCAGCCTGGCCAACATGGTGAAACCCCTCCTCTACTAAAAATACAAAAAATTAGCTGGGTGTGGTGGTGCGCACCTGTAATTCCAGCTACTCAGGAGGCTGAGGCAGGAGAATCGCTTGAACCCGGGAGGTGGAGGTTGCAGTGAGCCGAGATTGTGCCATTGCACTCCAGCCTGGGCAAAAGAGCAAGACTCCATCTATAAATAAATGTGGTAACAGTCCAGGCACAGTGGTTCGCATCTGTAATCCCAACACTGTGGGAGGCTGAGATGAGAGGATCACTTGAGGTCAGGAGTTCAAGATGCCTGGCCAACATGTCGAAATGCCATCTCTACCAAAAATACAAAAAAATTAGCCGGGTGGGGTAGCACACGCCTGTAGTCCCAGCAACTCAGGGGGCTGAGGCAGGAGAACTGCTTGAACCGGGAGGTGGATGTTGCAGTGAGCCAAGATCACACCACTGCATTCCAGCCTGGGCGACAGAGCAAGACTCTGTCTCAAAAAGAGTAACAATAATAATAATAACACCAGCTAGGATCTATTGCATTGTGACCTTCCTTTTGTGTTTGTTTCATTTGTTTGTTGTGACAGGGTCTTGCTCTGTCACTCAGGCTGGAGTGCAGTGGTGCAATTAAAGCTCACTGCAGCTGGGTGCGGTGGTGCGTGCTTGCAGTCCCAGCTACTCGGGAGGCTGAGGTGGGAGGATCGCTTGAGCCCAGGAGTTCTGGGCTGCAGTGCGCTATGCCGATCGGGTATCCGCACTAAGTTCGGCATCAATATGGTGACCTCCCGGGAGCGGGGAACCACGAGGTTGCCTAAGGAGGGGTGAACCGGCCCAGGTCGGAAATGGAGCAGGTCAAAACTCCCGTGCTGATCAGTAGTGGGATAGCGCCTGTGAATAGCCACTGCAACATAGCGAGACCTCATCTCTTAAAAAAAACTTATAAAATTACTGCAATAGGACTACTCTTTAAAAAAAAAAACTTATAAATTTAAAAAAATAGCTCACTGTAGCACTGCAGCCTTGACCTCCCAGGCTCAAGGGATACTCTCGCCTCAGTCTCTCAAATAGCTGGGACCATAGGCATATGCCACGAAGCTAACCTTTTTTTTTTCCTTCTTCTTCTTCTTTTTTCTTTTTTTCTTTTTGGCAGCGATGTCCTGAGAACCTTTTTTTTTTTAGATGGAGTCTTTGTCACCTAGGCTGGAATGCAGTGGTGTGATGTCTGCTCACTGCAACCTCTGCCTCCCGGGTTCAAGTAATTCTTCTGCCTCAGCCTCCCGAGTAGCTGGGATTACAGGTGTGTGCCACCACACTGGGCTAATTTCTATATTTTTAGTAGAGATGGGGTTTCACTAAGTTGTCCAGGCTGGTCTTGAACTCCTGACTTCAAGTGATCCGCCTGCCTCTGCTTCCCAAAGAGCTGGGATTACAGGCATGAGCCACCACACTTGGCTGACGCTCAGCTATCATTTTAAAACTTTTTGCAGAAATTGGGGTCTCAATATGTTGCCCAGAGTGATCTCAAACTCCCAGGCTCAAGTGATCCTCCTGCCTCAGCCTCTCAAAAGTGCTAGGATTACAGGAATGAGCCACTGTGCCCGCCTTTTTTTTTTTTTTTTAACGAGTCAGGGTCTCAGCTGGGCATGGTGGCTCACACCTGTAATTCCAACACTTTGGGAGACTGAGGCAGCAGATCACCTGAGGTCAAGAGTTTGAGACCGGCCTGGCCAAAATGGTGAAACTTCGTCTCTACTAAAAATACAAAAATTAGCCTGGCGTGGTGGTAGGCACCTATAATCCCAGCTATATGAGAGGTTGAGGCAGGAGAATGGCTTGAACCCTGGAGGTAGAGGCTGCAGTAAGATGAGATTGCGCCATTGTACTCCAGCCTGGGCAACAGAGCGAGATTCCATCTCAAAAACAAAAAAGAGTCAGGGTCTCTTCTCGCTCTGTCTCCCAGGCTGGAGTGCGGTGGGGTCATGATCATAGCTCACTGCAGCCTTGACCTCCTAGGTTCAAGTCATCCTCTGTTCTCGGCCTCCCAAGTGGCTAGGACTACAGGCATGTACCACCACACCCGACTAATTTTTAAAAATTTTATTGTAGGCCTGGTGCGATGGCTCATGTCTGTAATCCCAGCACTTTGGGAGGCTGAGGTGAGCTGAACACTTGAGGTCAGGAGTTCGAGACCAGCCTGGCCAACATGACGAAACCCCATCTCTACTAAAAGTACAAAAATTAGCCAGGTATGGTGGCACATTCCTGTAATCCCAGCTACTGGGGAGGCTGAGGCAGGAGAATCGCTTGAACCCAGGAGGACGAAGGTTGGCAGTGAGCAGAGATCGCAACATTGCACTCACTCCAGCTGGGCGACTCCATATCTAAAAAAAAAAAAAATGCTGGGCACAGTGGCTCATGCATGTAAACCCAGCACTTTGGGAGGCCAAGGCAGGTGGATAATGAGGTCAGGAGTTTGAGACCATCCTGGCCAACATGGTAAAACCCCATCTCTACTAAAAATACAAAAATTAGCCGGGCGTGGTGGTACGCGCCTATAGTCCCAGCTACTCAGGAGGCTGAGGCAGGAGAATCGCTTGAACCTGGGAGGCGGAGGTTGCAGTGAGCGAAGATCATGCCACTGCACTCCAGCCTGGTGACAGAGTGAGACTCCATCTCAAAAAAAAAAAAAAAAGATTGTAAGGAGGAAGTCTTTCTGTGTTGCCCAGGCTGGTCTGGAACTCCTGGCTTCAAGGAGCTTTTGGCCTCCCAAAGCTCTGGCACGACAGGTATGAGCCACCATGCCCAGCCCATGACCTTCCTTAATCCTCATACCACACTGTAACGTAAGGATCACGTTATACTGTAATTATGCCCATTGAACAGATGAGACCATGGAGCCTCAAAACAACTAAGATTCTTTATTTTTTTTTTGAGACGGAGTCTCGCTCTGTCACCCAGGCTGGAGTGCAGTGGCGTGATCTCAGCTTACTACAACCTCCGCCTCCTGGGTTCAAGTAATTCTCCTGCCTCAGCCTCCCAAGTAGCTGGGACTACAGGCATGCGCCACTGCATCCGGCTAATTTTTGTATTTTTAGCAGGGACAGGGTTTCACCATGTTGGCCAGGATGGTCTCGATCTCCTGACCCCGTGATCTGCCTGCCTCAGCCTCCCAAAGTGCTGGGATTACAAGCGTGAGCCACCATGCCCAGCAAAGCGACTAAGCTTCTATTTTCCTATCAGCCACAGTGACTAACGCCATGTGCCAAAAATGTCTGACTCGCCCACGTCAAAGCATACAGGTGGATGGCACTTCCTGGCCTCCTTGTGACTGGGCAGGTAAATGATTATCTCTGGTGAATGGGTTTTAAGAGGAAGTGGCACATGACATTTCTGGGCTGAAGCATTTAAATGCTGGAGCCTCCAGAGATCTATGTCTCCCAGGTAGGGTGGCGAGCCACATTTGATATGGCGGCGACAATATGAAGCCAGGCCTTGAATGACTACCGGGAATGGAGGCCCCTGCTGAGCCGCAATGGAAGTGTAGCAGGAAGCAAAAGCAAACCTTTGCTGAATTCAGCCACTGAGACTTTTGGGGTTACCACTAAGACTTTTGGGGTTACTACAGCAAAAATTGTCTTGATGAATATAAATTTTTTTTTCTGTTTCTTCCTTTTTTTTTTTTCTTTGAGACAGAGTCTCACTTGTTCTGTCACCCAAGCAGGAGTGCAGTGGCGCAATCTCAGCTCACTGCAACCTCCGCCTCCTGGGTTCAAGTGATTCTCCTACCTCAGCCTCCCAAGTAGCTGTGACTACAGGAGCACACCACCATGCTTGGATAATTTTTGTGTTTTTAGTAGAGATGGGGTTTTGCCAGGTTGCCCAGGGTGGTCTTGAACTCCTGAGGCCAAGCAATCCACCCACCTTGGTCTCCTGAAGTGCTGGGATTATAGGCGTGAGCCATTGTGCTGGGCCCATTTCTTTATTTCTCTCTTTCTGCATTCTCCCATCCCTTCAAACATTTTTTTTAGTACTTACTATATTCTGTGCACCATTTTAGATAATGCCTTCAATTAAAAAAAAAAAGATCCCTGACTAGGGCCACCATGTACAGTTACACGAGTTGAACACTGTGCAAAAGTACTAGACCAAGGCAGTAAGTGGGACTGAATTCAGCCTGCGCTCTGCCTGCCAAGCTATGGTTCTTGGTGTGGTGTCTGCCAGGAGGAAGAGATGACTTTTTTTTTTTTTGAGACGGAGTCTTGCTCTGTCATCCAGGCTGGAGTGCAGTGGCACCATCTTGGCTCACTGCAACCTTGCCTCCCGGGCTCCAGAGGTTCTCCTCTCTCAGCCTCCCAGGTAGCTTGGGACTACAGGTGCATATCACCATGTGCCGGGAACTCTCAACCAGCAAGAGGATTCCAACCTGAATCGGGGGTGCGCCCCGGCTAATTTTTGTGTTTTTAGTAGAGACAGGGTTTCACTATGTTGGCCAGGCTGCTCTCAAACTCCTGACCTTGTGATCCACCTGCCTCGGCCTCTCAAAGTGCTGGGATTCCAGGTGTGAGCCGCCACGGCTGGCTGAAGAGATGTCTTTCTAATTCACTCACAGATGCTGTGTATATAGGCTAGCTGGGGCTCTGCCCATGACCTCTGGAAGAGGACAGTCCAGAAGAGGAAATGCACAGTGAGCAGAGAAAGGTGTAAATGTCTAATATTATTTTTTTCCTTTCTTTTATTTTCGTTTTTTTTTTGACAGTCTTGCTTTATGGCCCAGGCTGGAGTGTAGTGGTGCAGTGTGGCCTTACTGTAGCCTTGACCTCCTGGGCTCAAGTGATCCTCCCACCTTAGCCTCCTGAGTAGCTGGGACCACAGGTGGTTGCCACCATGCCCTGATCATTTTTTTATTTTTATTTTTTAGAGACAGGGTCTTGCTGTTTTGTCCAGGCTGGTCTCAAACTCCTGAGCTCAAGCAATCCTCCAGCCTCGGCCTCCCAAAGTTCTGGGATTACAGGCATGAGCTACTGTGCCCAGCCTCATATAAGTTTTAATATTGATTTGGAGACAAAGCATGACAAGTTCTATAGACAAGATCAGGAAGGGCCTCTCCGAACAAGTGATGCTGACCTTGAGACCTGAACGACAGGAGGAAGCACCATGCAATGTTTTGGGGCAAGAACATTCCAAGTAGAGAGAACAGCCAGTAAAAAGGCCCTGACCTGAGCTGCGGCTGGGCACGGTGGCTCACACCTGTAATCCCAGCACTTTGGGAGGCAGAGGCAGGTAGATCACCTGAGGTCAGGAGTTCGAGACCTGCCTGACCAACATGGCGAAACCCTGTCTCTACTAAAAATACAAAAATTAGCCAGCCACAGTGATGGGTGCCTGTAATCCCAATTACTCGGGAGGTTGAGGCAGGAGAATCACTTGAACCCGGGAGGTGGAGTGAGCCGAGATTCACCATTGGATGAGTGAGTGCACCATTGCACTCCAGCCTGGGCAACAGAGCAAGATTCCGTTTCAAAAAAAAAAAAATTAGCTGGGCATGGTGGTGCACACCTGTGATCTCTGCTACTCAGGAGGCTGAGGCAGGACAATCACTTGAACCCAGGAGGTGGAGGTTGCAGTGAGCCGAGATCAGACCACTGCACTTCAGCCTGGGAGACATAGCAAGACTCTCTCTCAAAAAAAACCAAGAAAAGCCCTGAGCTGGGCATGCACTTGGCCCGCCTGAGGAACAGTCAGGAGGCCTGTGGGGTGGGACAGTGAGTGAAGAGAGGATAGTGAGAACGTGAGGGCAGGGCAGTAACAGGGTTGCTATGTTTTCTTGATTTGTTTTTTTAAGATGGGGTCTCACTCTGTCATCCAGGCTGCAGTGGAGTGATGTGATCACAGCTCACTGCAGCCTCAAACTCCTGGGCTTAAGCAATCCTCCTGTCTTAGCCTCCTGAATAGCTGGGACTACAGGTGTGCACTGCCATGCCCAGCTAATTTTTATTTTTATTTTTTATTTTTACTTAATATTTTTTTTTTTGAGTCTGAGTCTCTCTGTCACCCAGGCTGGAGTGCAATGGCGTGATCTTGGCTCACTGCAACCTCCGCCTCCCAGGTTCAAGCGATTCTGCCTCAGCCTCCCAAAGTGCTGGGATTACAGGCGTGAGCCACCATGCCCAGCCCCTAATTTTTAGTTTTTGTAGAGACGGGTCTCACTACATTGCCCAGATTGGTCCTGAACTCCTGGGCTCAAGCAATCCTACCGCCTTGGCCTTCCAAAGTGCTGAAATTATACGCGTGAGCTACCACACCCAGCCTGCTATGGTTTGAATAAGGTTTGTCCCCTTTGAAACTCATGCTGAAATTTGATCCCCAAGTGGTGGTGTTGGGAGGTGGTGCCTAGTGGGAGGTGTCTGCATTATGGGGACAGTTCTCTCCTGAACGGCTTGAAGCGGTTCGGGAAGTGATGAGTGCTTGCTCTCAAGAGCCTGGATTAATTCTCCAGAAAATATATTAGTTAGGCTAGGCGTGGTAGTTTACACCTGTAATCTCTGCACTTTGGGAGGCCGAGGCAGGTGCATCACCTGAGGTGATGGAGTCTCGGTCTGTCACCCAGGCTGGAGTGCAGTGGCGCAATCTCGGCTCACTGCAACCTCTACCTCCCGGGTTCAAGCAATTCTCCTGCCTCAGCCTCCTGAGTAGCTGGGATTACAGGTGCGAGCCACCACACCCAGCTAATTCGTGTATTTTTAGTAGAGATGGGGTTTCACCATATTGGTCAGGCTGGTCTCAAACTCCTGACCTCGTGATCCGCCTGCCTCAGCCTCCCAAAGTGCTGGGATTAAAGGTGCGTGTCACCATGCCCAGCTAATTTTTGCATTTTTAGTAGAGATGGGGTTTCACCATGTTGGTCAAGCTAGTCTCAAACTCCTGACCTCGTGATCCGCCTTCCTCAGCCTCCCAAAGTGCTGGGATCACAAGTGTGAGCCTCCCTGCCCGGCCCGCACCCAATCTTATGTATCCATTTGTTCACGAATCCATTCATACCTGGTCCATCTCCATTATCACTCACCTAAACTAGTGCTCTTGCCTCCTGTGGGTTTCCCAGCTTCCACCCTCACCCTCCACGACCTCGTGCCCAGACAGCAGCCAGAATGGTCCTGTAAAACAGAAGTCACGTCACATTTGTCTCTGTTCTGACCCTCCTCGGGCTCTGGCCTCACTGGAAAGAAAACAGTGTCAGCCAGCCACCACAAGCAGCCTTGTTGTGTTTTCTTAGTCAGGGGTGTCATTCTGTTGTGCAGGCTGCAGTGTGGTGGTATAATCATAGTTCACTGCAGCCTCCACCTCCTGGGCTCAAGTGATACTCGTGCCTCAGCCTCCTCCAGAGCTGGCACTACAGGAGCACACCACCTTACATGGCCAATTTTTATTTTTATTTTTTGAGACAGAGTCTTGCTCTGTCACCCACGTTGGAGTCCACTGGTGTGATCTCGGCTCACTGCAACCTCTGCCTCCCGGGTTCAAGCAATTCTCCTGCCTCAGCCTCCCTAGTAGCTGGGATTATAGGCACACGCCACCACACCTGGCTAATTTTTGTATTTTTAGTAGAGATGGGGTTTCACCACGTTAGTCAGGCTGATCTTGAACTCCTGCCTTCAGGTGATCCACCCACCTCAGCCTCCCAAAGTGCTGGGATTATAGTCATGAGCCATGGCACCTTGCCTTAATTTTTTTTTTTTTTTTTTTGGTGAGATGGGGTCTTGCTGTGTTACCCAGGCTGGTCTCAAACTCCTGGCCTCAAGTGATCCTCCTGCCTTGGCCTCCCAAAGTGCTAGGATTATAGGCATGAGCCACCACATCTGGCCAATAATATTTGTTGAATGAATGAATGGATCAATCAATGATCCCAGTATCCACACACCCAGCAGTCCAGGTGCCTGGCTCCAGGGAGACAAAGGGGTACAGGCTATAGTCCCTGCCCTCTAAAGGCTCTTGTCTCTGCAGCAAAAGCACAAGTCCCCACATCTCTTGCTTCCCAGGTTAGTGCTGGGCACATAGTAGGTGCTTCATCTAGCCAAAAAGGCAGGAATAGCATCTCCCTCATCTTTCATTGTGTGTGTTTTTTTTTTCTTTTTTTTTTTTTTGAGACAGAGTCTAGCTCTGTTGCCCAGGCTGGAGTGCAGTGGTGTGATCTTGGCTCACTACAACCTCTGCCTCCCAGGTTCAAGCAATTCTCCTACCTCAGCCTCCGGAGTAGCTGGGATTACAGGTATGTGCCACCATGCTCAGCTAATTTTTTGTATTTTTAGTAGTGATGAGGTTTCTCCATGTTGGTCAGGCTGGTCTCTACTAAAAAAACAAACAAAAATAGCCAGGGGTGGTGGTGCATGCCTGAAATCCCAGCTACTGGGGATGCTGAGTCAGTAGAGAATTGCTTGAACCTGGGAGGTGGAGGTTGCAGTGAGCCAAGATAATGCACTGCGCTCCAGCCTAGGTGACAGAGCAAGACCCTGTCTCAAAAAAAAAAAAAGAAAAAGAAAAAGAAAAAGAAATAAGCCCTCATCATCCCTCATTATCCCCTCAACTCCACCAGCTCTGTGCACTGGGAGGCAGGAAGCTGAAAACCTGAGTCTGGAACCTGGCTTCATCTCTTACTAGCTTTGTGGCTTTGGGCAAGGGTCTTAACCTCTCTGAGCGCCAAGGAAATCACACATGTGCTTGGAATAGTCCTGGCACACAATAAGCATTCGTAAATATTGGTGACGATTATTACTACTGCCATCTGTACCAAGATTCAAACTTCTAAGATCCCTACATCCTGACCAATTCCCAACCTCCGTTCTCTCTCTCTGCCCGCACCCACTGCCCTGGTTCATGCTGGCTTCTGTGTACCCACCTTTGAGGGAGGATTAACAGCAGGGAGGAAAGTGAGTGATTAATGAATCTGCCTGCCACAGCCATAAGAGGCTTCGTGGCCTGGGTTCGAATCCCACTCCTGCCACTTACCAGCTGTGTGGCCGTGGGCAAGTCACTTCACTTCACAGGGCCTCAGTTTCTTCATCTGAAAAATGGGTGGAATTCCTGTCACTCTCAAGGTGGTTGAGATTGCCCATGTATCCCATCTACACTCTGCCCCAGACTCCATGTAAGGAAGCTGTCGTCATTATTACTGGTATCTCCTCTGCCCTGCCCTACCCAGGAATATCCTAGCCCTCTCTGCCTGCCAAGACCTACTCCAGGCTCACTCCTCCAAGCAGCCTCCCAGGCTTGCCCCAGCATGTTGGAACCGCCCCTGTGGTACAGACAGCTCAGGCCCATGAACTTAATTGCATGCTGCCCTGGCAGAACTCTTGTCTTCCAGCCTCAGGCTGTCATTTAACTTCATGTCTCTATTTTAAAACGTAAACGAGATGGCATCACTGCGCTGCCTGAAACTTTACAATGGTTTCCTACCTTCTGGAAGAAAAACTGCAAACTCCTTACCGTGACCCACAAACCCCTGCAGAATCCCTGCTCTGGGTTCATCATCTGCTCCAACCAGATTCCAAGCTTGGTCCAGCCTAAAGAAAGACCTTGGCCTTGCCCCATCTGTTTTTTTTTTTTTTTTTGAGATGGAGTCTTGCTCTGTTGCCCACGTTGGAGTGCAGTGCCACGATCTCGACTCACCGCAACCTCCACCTTCCAGGTTCAAGCGATTCTCCTGCCTCAGTCTCCCAGTAGCTGGGATTACAGGCGCCCACCACCACTCCCGACTAATTTTTAGTAGAGACGGGGCTTCCCCATATTGGCCAGGCTGGTCTCAAACTCCTGACCTCAAGTGATCCACCTGCCTCAGCCTCCTAAAGTGCTGGGATTACAGGCATGAGCCACCGCACCGCGCCCAGCCTCCTTGTCTGATCTTTGTGGCGCTGGCACCCCCTGCCCACAACTCTCTATAGTACTACCCACATACGTTTTATTCACAGCACTTAGTGTCGTCTGAAATTATCTTATTTACTTGATAACTTGCTTGTTGGCTGCTCCCTTTCAGAGTGCCAACTCCTCAAAAGCAGAAATTTTTGTTCACTTATGGTATTTTCTGTGCCAAGAACAGTGCCTAGCACGTGCCTATAGTAGGTGCTCATTTTAAATATTTGTAGAATGAATGAATGAATGAATGTGTCTCAGGTCCTCATTCTGACCGCTTTCTGCACACCTCTATCCTCAAAACAGCCCCCAAACATGCCTACTGTGGGGTTACTAACTGTCCTCGCCTCCCCACTTTCCCTGGCTCCCCTCACACCTGAACGCAGAGATGAAGAAGAGAAACTTCGACCTGGATATTGACTGTTTGGGCTGGAATTTCAGCATCGTGACCCCCTCATCCTGGGAAGGGCCTGAAACTTAGCAACCCCACAGCCATCTAGAAGCACAATGTGGTCAGCAGGAGGAGGGGAGGGGGTTCCTGGGAGCACACAGAAGCTAGGGAAAGGGGGACACCACACCCAGGCTCCCCCTTCCCATACCGTGTTGCCTTGGAGAGAAGGAGGGAGAGAGGCCTCTGATTCACTCTTGAAAAACCGGCTCCTGGGTGTTTCCCTGGAGAACACCTACTGCTCCACCTTGGCCCAGGTTGCCAGGGGGGACCCAGCGGGCCCAGGACCCCAGCATCCTGGGCCCCTGCAGCTGTCACTCTCTTCTCTGGACCCAGGTAGTCAAATCTGCCCTCTCCAGCTCAGGGGAGAAGGGACATGAGGGCAGCTTCCTGTTTGATTGGTGTCTGGGGATATTTGGGGGCTGTGGGGGTGGGAGGGGGAGGAAACAAAAGCCCAGCAAGTGTGGCCCTGATGATGACTACGGGGTAGGGGTGAGAGGGGTAGGGGGCTGGAGCTACTCAGGAACAACTGAGCTATGGAGCCAGTGGGTATCAAGCCTAGTGGCTGAGACTCCACTTCTGGACCCTGGGGCATGAGTTCCAGTCCCAGATGTGCCAGTTACTAGCTGTGTGACCTCGGGCAAGTCACTCCACCTCTCTGGGCCTGCTGCCTCACCTTTTTTACAAGAAGGCACAACTCCTCCCATGAAGTGTTCTGATTCAATGATCTGCATGGTAAATGCCTGACACGGAAGCGCTCCATAAATGCTAGCTGGGGTGGAGTTTTTCCATGATTATTATCCAGGCCCTGGTCCTCACTGCGTACCCCCAGGCCCTGGAGGGTTCAGACGCGGTTCGTTCAGAGAAAGTGGCCAGGAAAGGGTCAGAAACACCGACCCCGCGCCTGTCCCCGCCGGGATGGGGACCGTCCAGAAGGGGGAGGGGGGAGGGGCAAGCCCGGAGACCCCTGCCCGGCGCTGGGAGGCGTTTGCCCTCTGCCCCCCTGCAGGAAGGGAGCTGCCCCCACCACCCCAACCCTCGCTCCCCCCAGGAAGGGGCCTCCGGCATCCCCGCGCTCAGCCTAGACCTCCAGTCGCGTCCACAGGGCCCGCCCCACCCTGCACAATCGGCCGGATCCTCGCGGGTCCGCGACATCCGGGACCGCCAGAGTGGACACATCCCTCCCGCGGGGGTCACTCACCTGCGGCGCCGCCGCCCCCGCCTCCTCTCCGAGCGCACCCGGCTCGGCCCTCCGCAAACTCCTGCCTGGGCCTCTCCCGCAGCGGCGCCTAGCGGGGCGGGGCCGACGCCCGCGGAAGGCCAATTAGCGGCTGTCTCTCGGAGCTCGCGGCCAATCCGCGCCGCCCGCTTCGGGTGGACTCGACGGAAACATTCCAGAGAGATCCCTCCGCCTCACCAGGCTCTTCCCGACTCCCCCCGCGCCGCGAAGCAGTGGACCGTCCCGCCCCGCCTGAGCCGCGGCGGGCTGTACCACCAGAGGGCTGAGGAGGGGGGCGGAGCTGCTGCTGGGTCCTGGCCAATCGCGGGGAAGGAAGGAGGCGAGCAGCCAATGGGAAGGAAGCTGGGGCCCCTGAACCACGTGCTGTTGGCTGAATGTCCGTCTGGGGTGCCCTGGGTGGTGAGGGGCGGGGGAGTCAGGTGACCGAGGCCAGGTTTCGGGGACAGGATGCGAACTCCCGACGGTCGGGAAAGTGGACCGTTTAGGAGGCCTGGGTGGGGGTCGATGGCAGCCGCCAACCCAGTTCCCCTCCCGGCCTCCTCTGCCCCAGCCCGGCCATCCTCGGAGCGGATAAAAAGATGCATTCATTCTCTGGGGGCGGGCGGAGAACAGAGATGAATACGGAGGGTCCCAAGCGTCCCTGCTTCCTGGAGTGTACAATGGAGAAAAGCATTCATTCATTCATTCATTCACTCACTCATCAAATATTTAATGTGCCCCCTGCTCTGTGCCAGGCTCTGTCCTACAGACAGACACGTCAGCGAATAAGCTGAATTTGCTTCCAGTAGAGATAACAGAGTGTGCAAAAGCCAGACAGAGAGATACAGCACGCTTTAGGATAGTACAACATCGTGGGAGCTGGTAAATCAGTGTGGAAAGGCAAGATGGAATGAAAGACAAGAGTGAGATAGTTTATTTGCTTGTTGATTTGTTGGTCACTTACTACGTGCTAGATCACAGAGGGTACCCAGCCAGCCTCCGACCTTTCATGGATCTGTCTCCTACATCTGACTGTGAGGATGGAGGCTGAGTCTCTCTTGTCAATCCCTCACTCCCACCTCAGGCTGCCACATAGCAGGTTCTCAGCAAACCTGTGTGGACAAATGCACCAGGTAGTTTATAAGGAACCGGGATTTCTCAGGAGGGCACAGATCCAAAAAACAAGAGTCACAAACGCACGTGGAACAGGCCAGGAGGCTCAGTTCCCAGGACAGGTAAGATTTCCTTGTTCTAGTTCAAACCCAGCCACTTGGACAGCAACGGAATGCTGTGTGTTCTGGGAACTGTAGTTCCTGGAAGCCTCTAAGCGCTGAGACCCTGCTCAAGCTTCATTGGAAGACTTGTTCTTTGCAGTTTCCAGGGTGAGACGTTGTGCATCTCAGCCCGACCAGGACCTGCAGAGGGGTAAAGTGAAAGGGGAGATGGAGGCCGGGGGCAGTGGCTCACGCCTGTAATCCCAGCACTTTGGGAGGCTGAGGCGGGCAGATCACAAGGTCAGGAGATCAAGACCAGCCTGGCTAACACGGTGAAATGCTGTCTCTACTAAAAATACAAAAACTTATCCGGGCGTGGTGGCACGCGCCTCTAGTCCCAACTACTCTCCAGGCTGAGGCAGGAGAATGGCTTGAACCTGGGAGGCGGAGGTTGCAGTGAGCCGAGATCGTGCCACTGTACTCCAGCCTGGGCAACAAAGCAAGACTCTGTCAAGAAAAGAAAGAGAAAGAAACAAAAAGAGAGAAAGAAAGAGAGAGAGAAAGGGGAGATGAAACCTTGAGCTTCACTGCTGAGCAGAGCAAGACTATCTCAAAAGAAAGAAAGAAAATAGAGAGAGAAAGAAAGGGGCGATGAAACCTTGAGCTTCACTGCTGAGGATTGCTTAGCCAGCCCCACCCAGCTGGCAAACACTGAGATGGCTGTGGCAGGCCAGGCAACAGGCACAGCTATTGTCCCTCTCTTCCTGTTCTGCTGACCTCTGCCATCCCACTGAGCAACAGTTGCCTGGGCTGGCCAGTGCCTTCTGTGGGACCATGCTGCCTGCCCTGCCTAAGCCTGGCATCTGAGCTGCCCCCTGCACACTTGGAGAGCCCAAGGAACAGCATGACTGAGACTGCAAAGTCCTGAGCCAGACTCCACCTGGCTCCTGTTGTCCGATGAGGAAACGCCCAGAGAAGGGATGATGGGATTATGGGATTGCTCAAGACACAGAGCAGCGCTGGGCACCTCCTTTCTGATTTTTTATTTTTATTTTTTGAGACAGTGTCGGGCCAGGCATGGTGGCTCATGCCTGTAATCCCGGTACTTTGGGAGGCTGAGGCAGGTGGATCACAAGGTCAGGAGATTGAGACCATCCTGGCCAACATGGTGAAACCCCGTCTCTACTACAAATGCAAAAATTAGATGGGCGTGGTAGTCAACGCCTGTAATCCCAACTACTCAGGAGGCTGAGGTAAGAGAATCACTTGAACCCAGGAGGCAGAGGTTATAGTGAGCTGACTTTATGCCCCTGCACTCCAGCCTGGGCGACAGAGCGAGACTCGGTCTCAAAAAAAAAAAAACAAAAAAACAAAAAAAAACCCGGTCGAGCGAGGTGGCTCATGCCTGTAATCCCAGCACTTTGGGAGGCTGAGGCAGGCGGATCCTAAGATCAGGAGATTGAGACCATCCCGGCTAACAGTGTTAAACCCCATCTCTACTAAAAAAATACAAAAATTAGCGGGGTATGGTGGCGTACCCTGCTCACACCTCTCCTAGTCCAGCCACCGCCATCACCTCCCACCTGGTGCAGTGGCTTCCACCCTGGTCCTCCAGCTCCACCCTCACCCTCATCCCTACAGTCAGTTCTCTGCACAGAGGCCAGAGGGCGCCCGTGAGCACCCAAGTTAGGTCACCTTCCTTCTCGACTGAGGACCCCCTCCCCAGGAGGCCATGTGCCCCCAAAAAAACCCATCCCTGTGAGCCAAAGTGTTGTTTTTTTTTCAGGAGTCACACCTGGCCACACTGATGTCCAGCATAATATTCCTGGGGAACGTTGGGATCCCATGAAGGCAAACTACCCAGGTCCTGGCTCTGACTTCCATGTGAAAGAAAATCGGGCCTTGCCCCTCCTGACTTAAACTCTCAATTCTCTTCCAACTCAGGAATGCAGGGCCTGGCGTGTCTCATTCCTAGACACACCCGGCCCTGCTCTCTCCTGTTCTCTCAGTTTCAGCCACACTGGGTGTGTGTGTGTGTGTGTGTGTGTGTGTGTGTGTGTATGGCCTTGGAGGGTGGTTCCCGGATCCCCAGCCTAGGGTCCTCATCCCTGGCTCATTGTCCAGGAGCCCCTCCCTGCATCCTAACAAGCTCCGTCCCTTGGCCTGTGTCCGGGGCCTGCCAGCCCTCTTCCCCTCCACGCTGCAGGCCTATGGAAAGTGCCTCTGTCAGTTTAATGAGTTGACCGATGCCCCCACCCTAAAAGAAATGCCTACATTCCAGAACCTGTGAATGTGACCTTACTTGGAGTAAGTGTCTTCAAAGATGTCATTCAGTGGAGGATCTTGAGATGAGATCATCCTGGATTAGGGTGGCTGGCCCCAAAATCCAATGACGGGTGTCCTTACAAGAGACAGAAAAGAAGACACAGACACACACAGTGGGGAGGGCCGAGGGAGGGCAGGGCAGAGATTGGAGTGACGCAGACATAACCCCAAGGAAGGCTCAGGATCGCTGAAACCACCAGAAGCCAGGAGAGAGCCGTCCCTGCTTGTTAATGCCTGGTACAGTGGCTCATGCCTGTAATCCCAGCACTCTGGGAAGTCAAGGGAGGAGAATTGCTTGAGCCGAGGAGTTCGAGGCCAGCCTGGGCAACACAAGGCAACAACCCTGTCTCTACCAAAACGAAATTTTTTTAATTGCCTGGCATGGTGGTGCACACCTGTGGTCTCAGCTGCTCAGGAGGCTGAGTTAGGAGGATTGATTGAGCCCAAGATGTTGTGGCTTCAGTGAGCCGTGATTGTGCCACTGCACTCCAGCCTGTGTAACAAAGTGAGTCTATCTCAAAACAAGCAGGCCTGGTGTGGTGGTTCACACCTGTAATCCCAGCACTTTGGGAGGCCAAGGAGTGTGGATCACCTGAGGCCAGGAGTTTGAGACAAGCCTGGCCAACATGGCAAAACTCCGTCTCTACTGAAAATACTAAACCTTAGCCAGGCATGGTGGTGTGTGCTTGTAATCCCAGCTACTCCGGAGGCTGAAGCAGGAGAATCGCTTGAACCTGGGAGACAGAGGTTGCAGTGAGTCGACATTGCACCACTGCACTCCAGCCTGGGTGACAGAGTTGGACTCTGCCTCAACAACAACAACAAAATCCCCCAAAAAACACTTGCTGTTTGAAGCCACCCAGTTTTGTTGTGGTAGCTAGGAAACTGAAATTCACAGGTGTGTTTCCTGGGAGACTGTCAGTTTCACAAGCTCCCTCCCCTTTCCCTACCCCAGATGGCCAAATTTTCTGCTTGGCACATCTCCTGGGCCTAGCACTGAGGTGTCTCTCAGGAACTGTGCCCATCGATTTGTCTACAAATTGTGAAATAGGAACAGGTCCCCCATGCCAGGCATGGTGGCTCATGTCTGTAATCCCAGCACTTTGGGAGGCTGAGGTGAGAGGATGAGGTTGGGAGTTTGAGACCAGCCTGGCCAACATGGAGAAACTCTGTCGCTACTAAAATTTTAAAAATTAGCTGGGCGTGGTGGTGGGTGCCTGTAGTCCCAGCTACTCAGGAGGCTAAGGCATGAGAACTGCTTGAATCCAGGAGGTGGAGGTTGCAGTGAGCCGAGATAGTGCCAATGCACTCCAGCCTGGATGACAGAGCAAGACTCTGTGCCTCACACACAAAAAAGGGCCAGGCCCAGCAGCTGACGCTTGTAATCCTAGCACATTGGGACGCTGAGGTGGGTGGAGTTCAAGATCAGCCTGGTCAACATGCGGAAAACTCGACTCTACAAAAATACAAAAATTAGCTGGACACGATGGTGGGTGCCTATAGTCCCAGCTACTCAGGAGGCTGAGGTGGAAGAATCACTTGAACCCAGGAGGCAGAGGTTGCAGTGAGCCAAGATCGTGCCATTGCACTCTAGCCTGGGCGACAGAGTGAGACTCAATCTCAAAAAAAAAAATAAATAAATAAATAAATAAAGGAAAAAGAAAAGACAAAGACAAAAGGTCTTTCAGGAAGGAGGGGCTCTCCTGGAGCCAGAGTGAATATCTGCTTCTCCCTTGTGGGAGAGCTGAAGGAACTGGGGCAGGGGGGCGGGGTCCCTGGCAAGCATGGGTGGGGCGGGGGGAACCACCAGCTGACCCCAGGGCTGGGTTATCCTTCCTCTGCACATACCCTGACATGAATTATCATAGGAAAAAGTGTTGCAGGTCCTCTTGTCTAAATCACTTTGTTACTTAATTATTCACTTAGCGAACACTCAGAGGGTCAGATTTGGGGCAAGCCTCACTCTGGCCACTGGTGATGCAGATTATTAGGATGTGAGTGGTGATCTGAAGGGAACTCACAGTTGCCACGGAGCGGGGGACGTTTTCAAGTATTCTCCTGCAACTGTCACTGCTGCCCCTCTGACAAAGAGGGAAGGCGTCTTACATAAAAATCACGGAGTTTGGCTGGGCAAGATGGCTCACGCCTGTAATCCCAGCACTTTGGGAGGCCAAGGTGGGTGGATCACAAGATCAGGAGTTCGAGACCATCCTGGCCAACAGGGTGAAACCCCATGTCTACTAAAAATACAAAAATTAGCCGGGGGTGGGGACACATGCCTGTAATCCCAGCTACTTGGGAGGCTGAGGTAGGAGAATTGCTTGAACCCAGGAGGGGGAGGTTGCAGTGAGCTGAGATTGCACCACTGCACTACAGCCTGGGCGACAGAGTGAAACCCCACCTCAAAAATAAATATACAAATAAATAAATCACGGAGTTTGAAAAATCAGACTCTGCCTCCTCTCCAGTAAGTGTGATGTCAACAGAAAGTGCTCTCAGGTATGTGGGAGAGAAGATAAGTGCACGTTCTTTAAGGCCTAGATTTTTTTTTTTTTTTTTTTTGACATGGAGTCGCACTCTGTCTCCCAGGCTGGAGTGCAATGGCACATTGCAACCTCTGCCTCCCGGGTTCAAGAGATTCTCCTGTCTCAGCCTCCTCAATAGCTGCAATTATTGGCTTGCACCACCACGCCTGGGTAATTTTTGTATTTTTAGTAAAGACGGGGTTTCATCCTGATGGCCAGGCTGGTCTGGAACTCTTGGCCTTGTGATCTGCCCACCTCAGCCTCCCAAAGTGCTGGAATTATAGGCATGAGGCACTATGCCTGGCCAGCCGGCCTAGATTTTCATAGAAAATATAGATAGATGCTTCTTGGTTGTGTTGTGCCATTTTTAGTTTTTAGACGGAGTCTTGCTCTGTCACTCAGGCTGGAGTGCAGTGGCACAGTCTCAGCTCACTGCAACCTCCACCTTCCAGGCTCAAGCAATTCTCCTGCCTCAGCCTTCAGAGTAGCTGGGATTAATTTTTGTATTTTTGGTAGAGCCAGGATTTCACCATATTGTCCAGGCTGGTCTCAAACTCCTGACCTCAGGTGATTCACCCCTCTCGGCCTCCCAAAGTGTTGGGATTACAGGTGTGAGCCACTGCGCCTGGCCCATTTTTAGTTTTCAGTTTTTAGTGGAATTTTGGTGCATTGAGATTTCTTTTTTTCTTTTCTCTTTTTTTTCCTTTTTTTTTTTTGGAGACATGGTCTCCCTCTGTTGCCCAGGCTGGACTGCAGTGGCATAATCACGGCTCACTGCAACCTTGATCTCCTGGGCTAGGGCAATCCTCCCATCTCAGCCTCCTGAGTAGCCAGGACTACAGGCATTTGCCACCAAGCCAGAATAATTTTTATTTTTATTTTTGTTTTTTTTAAGAGATGGGGTCTTGCTATGTTGGCCAGGCTGGTCTCGATCTCCTGACCTCATGATCCACCGTCCTCGGCCTCCCAAAGTGCTGGGATTACAGGCGTGAGCCACCATGCCTGGCCGAGCATGGCTAGCTAATATTTAGGGAGACCTGGGACATGTCTTCTCTTTCCTTTTTTTTTTTTTTTTTTTGAGACAGTCTTGCTCTGTAACCCAGGCTGGAGTGCAGTGGCGTAATCTCTGCTCACTGCAACCTCCGTCTCCCAAGTTCAAGTGATTCTCCTGCCTCAGCCTCCTGAGTAGCTGGGACTACAGGCACACACCACCATGCCCGGCTAATTTTTGTATTTTTAGTAGAGACAGCGTTTCACCACATTGGCCAGGCTGGCCTTGAACTCTTGACCTCAAGTGATCCACCTGCCTTGGCCTCCCACAGTGTTGGAATTACAGGGGTGAGCTGCTGTGGCCAGCCTGGGGCAGGTTTTCTGCTAAGTGCTTTAGATATATTTGCTAATGTTATGCACGCTTGCTCTATTCCTGGCCTGGATAAAGCGCTTCTCGGGGATTAGCTGTCTTGAGTTCTGGCTCCAGGACAGTGAGAAAGGAGGGCCTGCGATGTTTGATTAGCCCTGTTATACATGGAAGAAAACTGAGGCTCTGAAAGGTTTTGTCATTTGTTCAAGGAAATGTGGTGAGCACAACTTGGACTTGGCATCCCCACCCCACCCCCAGAAGCTGGGGTCCTCATAGATTATATATATATATATATATATATATATATATATATATATATATATATGTTTTTTGAGACAGAGTCTCGCTCTGTCACCCAGCCTGGAGTACAGTGGCACAATCTCAGCTCACTGCAACCTCCACCTCTCAGGTTCAAGTAATTCTCCTACTCAGCCTCCTGAGTAGCTGGGACTACAGGCATGCACCACCACGTCTGGCTAATTTTTTTGTATTTTTAGTATAGATGGGGTTTCACCATGTTAGCCAGGATGGTCTCGATCTCCTGACCTCATGATCTGCCTGCCTTGGCCTCCCAAAGTGCTGGGATTACAGGCATGAGCCACCATGCCCAGCCTATTTTATTTTACTTTATGAGACAGTCTTGCACCGTTGCTCAGGCTGGAGTGCAGTGGTGCAATCACAGCTTACTGCAGCCTCGAACTCCTGGGCACAAGCCATTCTCCTGCCTTAGCCTCCCAAAGTGCTGGGATTACAGGTGTGAGCCACCGTGTCTAACCCCGGCTCATTTTTCAAAGGAGGCCACTGCAACTCAGAGAGGTGAAGTCACTTGCCTAAGGAAATGCAGCAGCAGAATGGAGGAACTGGGATTCAAACCCAGGGCTGCCCAGCTCTGGAGCCCAATGCTTCCTCAGACTGGGCAAGAGCCAGGGCTTGAGCTGAGGGTCTCAGTGGCTTGTCTGGAGATTTGGTTCATGGAACTCATCAAGGAGCACTGGCCCCCAAGACCCCAGACTCACCTCAGTTTGGGGGTTCTAAGTTGTGAGCTAAAAAATCATCACATAAGAACATAATGATGGCCGGGTGTGGTGGCTCACACCTGTAATCCCAGCACTTTGGGAGACCAAGGCAGGCTGATCACCTGAGGTCAGGAGTTCAAGACCAGCCTGGCCAACATGGTGAAACCTCATTTTTACTAAAAATACAAAAATTAGCCAAGTGTGGTGATGCTTGCCTATAATCCCAGTTACTCAGGAGGCTGAGGCAGGAGATCGCTTGAACCCAGGAGGCAGAGGTTGCAGTGAGCCAAGATGGTGCCACTGCATTCTAGCCTGGGTGACAGAGTGAGACTCCTTCTCAAACAAACAAAAAACAAACAGAATGTAATGATGGCTGGGTGAAGGGGCTCATATTTGTAATTCCAGCACCTTGGGAGGCAGAGGTGGGCAGATCACTTGAGTCCAGGAGTTCAAGACCATCCTGGACAACATGACAAAAGCCCACCTCCACTAAAATTACAAAAATTAGCCGGGTGTGGTGGTGCACCTGGCCATATGTATTAATATATATATATATATATATGTTTTTCCTTTTTGTCGAGATAGGGTCTCACTATGTTGCTCAGGCTGGTCTCAAACTCTTGGCCTCAAGTGATCCTCCACCTGCCTCAGCCTCCCAAAATGCTGGGATGACAAGCATGAGTCACCGTGCCTGGTCAATTATCTATATAATCTTTCCTTATAGACTTAGCAGAGATTTATTATTATGCCCATTTTTCAATTGACGAAACAGGGGCACAGAGAGGTTAGCCACTTGCCCAAGGTCACACTGCATTTCTTATTTGCATTTTTTGGGTGTATTTTTATTTTTTATTGTATTAGAAAATGATTGAGGCCAGGCGCAGCGACCCACACCTATAATCCTAGCACTTTGGGAGGCCAAAGCAGGTGGACTGCCTGAGCTGAAGAGTTCCAGACAAGCCTGGACAACATGGTGAAACTCCTTCTCTATTAAAATACAAACAATTAGTCGGGCTTGGTAGTGCATGCCTGTAGTTCCAGCTACCCAGGAGGCTGAGGCAGGAGAATCACTTGGACCTGGGAGGTGGAGGTTGCAGTGAACCGAGATCACACCATTGCACTCCACCATGGGTGTCAGAGCAGTCAGGAGTCACCAAACAATAACCTAGATCTTCACACCCATCTGGGTGGGCCTGACAGAATAAAGGTGTGGAATAGCACAGGAATGAGGAAGTTCATCCTCATGCTTTATGTTCAGAGCAACTTGTTCCAGAGAAAAAATAAGCAGAGTATACAATATGTACTCCCAGTGTTAAGAAAAATGTGGCCAGGCACAGAGGCTCACGCCTGTAATCCCAGCACTTTGGGAGGCCAGGTGGGTGGAACACTTGAGGTCGGGAGTTTGAGAACAGCCTGACCAACATGGTGAAACCCTGTCTCTACTAAAAATACAAAATTAGCTGGGGGTGGTGGTGCACACCTGTAATCTCAGCTACTCAGAGGCTGAGGCAGGAGAATTGCTTGAACCTGGAAGGTGGAGGTTACAGTGAACTGAGATCACGGCACTGCACTCCAGCCTGGGCAACAAGAGCAAAAATACATCTCAAAAAAAAAAAAAAAAGAAAGAAAAAGAAAAATGTATTTCCTGCAGCATCTCAGTGAAGGCACAGGAGAGGCTGGGAACACTGGTTCCCGGCTTGGGGGTGTGAAATCGGATGGCAGGGTGGGAGGGAGGACTTTCACGCTGTTCACTCTGCACCCTTTCCAGTTCTGTATTGTGATTACACAGTCAAAAAATAAAACTGAACATTTAGAAATTGTATTTATGCTTATGTAAGCACAGATTCACTCTCTTGGAAGAAGCACAAAAATGTTTTTTTTAAAGGAAAAAAAGGCCAGGTGCAGTGGCTCATGCCTATAATACCAGCACTTTGGGAGGCTGTGGGCTGATCATCAGAGGTCAGGAGTTTGAGGCCATCCTGGGCCAACATGATTAAACCCCGTCTCCAGTAAAAATACAAAAGTTAGACGGGCATGGTGGTACGTGCCTGTAATCCCAACTACTAGGGAAGCCTGACCTTCCCTAGTGAATCTCAGCTACTCCTGAAATCGATTGAACCTGGGAGGCGGAGGTTGCAGTGAGCAGAAGTCGCACCACTGCACTCCAGCTTGGGTGACAGAGACACACTCCGGTTTCAATAAAACAAAAAAAAAAAAGCACAAGAATTTGGGAAAAGTTTGCATGTGGGTGCACCAGACATCTGGCCAAGATAAACAAGCCGAGCAGTGGGCTTTAAGCAAAAAAAAGCAAAACAAAAACAAAAACATGTGGGCCCTTTTACCACTAAGATTTTCCCCTCACTATGTGCCCCACTCCTCACCCTGGGTAGGTTCCTCGGCCGTTTTTTGCGAAGTTCCCAGAACTGTACATACCTTAAGGCTTTGTGCACTTTTGTCTGTGACACTTTTGTATGAAGTTCACAGGGAGCTGGTGTATAATGGAGACTTGGGGGTGGGGATGGCAACCCTGGGGATTTGTGACACCAATGAGGTCAGTTCTGCAGTAAATGTCACCTTGGTGCCTGGGATACTTTGGTAAACATGTCTTAGCTCTGATATTCCAGGGGTCACCTCCTCCTGATTGGGGTGGCGTCTCTTGGCTTAATGTGGCTGCTCTTCAAAGTGACACCGTATTATCTTTGGGGAAAAGCCCTCGAGACTTGACCTGTCCAGCAATTGCCACTGGCTATATACATGTGCGGCTGCTAAGCAACTCAAGTGTGGCGGGAGCGACTGAGGAACCGATTCTAATTTTATTGAATTTGTAAGATGTTTAAATTAACAGTATATAGAACTTTCCAGTCATTACACAAAGTTCTTCTGACGTGACAGGGCTGCCCCAGACCGTTTATTTTTTTCTTTTTTAAAGGTGGGGTTTCACCATGATGGCCAGACTGGTCTTGAACTCCTGACCTCAGGTGATCCACCCACCTCAGCCTCCCAAAGTGCTAGGATTATAGGCGTGAGCCACCTCGCCCGGCCCCTTGACCATTTTTAGTGCTTAAACTGTTTCAGTGGGAAGGGAAAGCAACTCTTAGCTTGACATTTTTTTTTTTTGGAGACGGCAAAACTCTGTCACCCAGGCTGGAGTGCAGCGGCAGCACCTTTGCTCACTGCAACCTCCACCTCCCTGGTTCAAGTGATTCTCCCGCCTCAGCCTCCCGAGTAGCTGGGATTACAGGCGCACACCACCATGCCTGGCTAAGTTCTTGTACTTTTAGTAGAGATGGGGTTTTCACCATGTTGACCAGGCTGGTCTCAAACTCCTGACCTCAGGTGATCGGCCTGCCTTGGCCTCCCAGAGTGCTGGGATTACACGCATGAGCCACTATGCCTGGTCCAGCTTGACTTTTATAGTTTTTTTCTTGAGACAGGGTTTCACTTTGTCACCCAGGCTGGAGGACAATGGCACACACAGCTCACTGGGTCATCCACTTCTCGGGCTCAAGTGATCCTTCTGCCTCAGTCACATAAATAGCTGGGCCTATAGGTGTACGCTGCCACCCCCGGCTGAATTTTTATTTTTTGTAGACATGGGGTTTCACAATGTTGCCCAGGCTGGTCTGAAACTCCTGAGGTCAAGTCATCTGCCCACCTTGGCCCCCCAAAGTGCTGTGGTGACAGCCCTGAGCCCTGCTCCTGGCCTGTATACAATGTTTCCACTTGAGAACATGTTGCAGCAAAGCAGCGATACATTGTTTTAAGCCTGAGTAATTACTTACCTTATAATAAAACCAGCTCTATAAAAAAGTTAACAAAGTAAAATCAGCTTCACTGGCCTACAAATAAAGCCAAGGCAGGAAACGGGTCTTCTCTAGGGTGGGGCTAGTCCTGGGCAGGCACTGGAGTTCTGGTTTGGCCAGGCCTTCAAGACTAGCAACCAGTTCTAGCAGGAAAGGAGTGATAGCGAATTAAGAGGCCAGACCCTGGGTTGCCCCTTTGACTCCAGAGCAGAGGTCTGTTGAAAAAGCCAGGGACCCTGAAGAAAGGGAGGAGAATCAGGAGCCAGACCCTGCCTCCCCCAACCTTTCCTTTGACTCCAACCTTCACCAAAAAATGATCCCCAAGGCCTGTGTGCTCGGGTCTCTGGTTGTTTGGACCCAGAGTCTGGGTGCAAGTTCTCCAACCCACTTCTGGCCCAGGAAGGGAGACATCTTTCCCTTGCAGGGTACTTGCCTCCAGCCCATCCCACCCTCCCACCTTGGCTGCACCTGGAGGGATGCCTAGGTCCTCACCCCACCCCCCAAACCAGCAGAACCCTCAAACAGAGTCGCAGGACTGCTCCCCTGAGGTTTAGCATCAGTCTTTAATGCTGTCGCACTGCATCGACAAGTCACACACTTTGGTCTCATGTTGGCAGTGGCAACTTACAATGAGTCTAAAGGTCTGAGCACCCAGCTGGTGTCCCCCTCCCTCCCCAAGATTTCTTCAGAATTCCATTATGGCCCTGTACAGAGAGCAGTGGCTGCTGGGGACTGGTTTTATTTGAGTGTACACCAACTATACACGGAATTAATTATAAAAACATATTTACAGACGTTCCACAGTGCTCCTGTAATCAGAAGCAAAGACCCTTTTATCAAAAGGGATTATATCAAGGGCTGTGCAAAATTCAAAAGGATCAGATCCCTTTGAAAGAGTCCAGAGTCCATGAAACAAAAAATTACCTAGGCCACTGGTATGGCCCAAGTGTGACAAGATTGCCTTACAGAAATAGAGAGTGTGACCCATAAAGTGAGCACATTCAGCTTCCCCAGAGCCAGAGGTCCAGAGGGTCCCTTGCTGGGGCCAGGCTCCCAGACCCTTGAGTGAGAAGTGGCTGCACTTACTGGAGTCACTTGCTGGAGACTGGCTCCCTTGGTCCTGCTGGAACAAGAGGTATTGCTTGTGGGCGCCAGCCAGGCAGTTCTGCAGGAATAGTTTAGGGTTCTCAATTTGAGATGGCCAAAGAGAAGACAGGATTCTTCAGGGGAAGAGCAAGACATGGGAGACAAATACAGAATAAATCACGAACTGACCATACAACTGAGACGGAGGAGTGTACAGGGTCTGGCAGCAGCTTGACACCATCTACCAGCCAGAAGCAAAGGGACACAGGGATCAAGTCCAGCTGCTGGTCTGCCTCTCACCCCTGGACAGGGACTGGAGGAGGAGGATGTGGGCCCCTCCCAGGAGGGCTGCCTGACCCAGTGGGGCAGACTGGGATGCCTTTTCCTGCTGTTCCCACCGCCTGATGCCCTATCGCTCGAAAAACCACTGACGTCTAGTGTACGACTTTGAAAGACTGTAATACATGCTCTGGAAAACATTCAGCAGTACGAAAACCCTCCCTGGGCCCTCCGCCCTCTCATGGTCCATAACCAGTAGAAAGGTCCAGAAATCCTTGAGCTCTGGAAAGGTCCCTAGTCAGTCTGGGGAGCTCAGGTAGCTATATCGGAAGAACCTTCTCAAGTGCGGATCTTGATGTCTGGGGAATCCTTTCGGGGAAGATCACTTCAAACTCAATAATGAGGTCCCCACGTTTCTCGGGCGTTTTGGGGAGGGGGAGGCCTTCTCCAGGAACTTTTCGACGCATGCCAGGCCTGATGACATCTTTGAATACAACGGGTATGATCCTGCCGTCCAGAGTGGGGACATTCACTGTGCAGCCACACAGAGCCTTGGAAAGCAAAGGGACAGCATTAGATGGAAGCTGGCTCAAGAGGCTAAGCTCTTGCCCAGAGGCCATCTGGCACAGAATAAGACCCATCAGGCCGGTGCAGCCAAGACCTGGCCCCCAGATCTACACGTCACCACCATGAAAGCTCCAGGACAGCACCCTGGTCAGTCCTGTTCACTTTGTGCCCCAAACCTGGCACACACCACATGCTCCAACACAATTGCTCAGCAAATAGTTATCTGCTTCAAAGAGCAGCCATCGCCCTCTACAGACACCGCCCCATCTTGCACCTTACCTCCCGGAGGCTGATCCTGGCAGGATAAATGACATCAGAGCCATCTCTCTTAAAGATACTGTGTGGCTTGTCCTTTAAAACAAAGACAATATCAGCTGGAATGTTGTTGGAGGTCTGGTCTCCTTCCTTGGGGAATGTGATTTTGGTCCCTTCTTTCCACCCCTTCTTCACTTCGATCGTCAAGATTTTGTCTTCGTTTCGAATACTCTTTCCATCGGGGTTTAGCCGCTTGTGGGAGATTTTCATCTTCTTGGTGCAGCCGCTGTAGATCTCTTCAAGGGAGACCCGAAGGTCGTGGGTGACTGGGGGATCTTGCTTCTTTCGGGTGGGCTCTTGGGCAGGGCGGGAGCGGCCAAAGTTCATGTTGGTGAAGCCACCCATGCCCATAGGGAAGCCAGAGAATGGGTCGTCAATGTCCATGCCTTCCTCCCCATTGCGCTGCCCAAAAAAAGTGTCAAAGGGATTTCTGCCACCGAAGAATTCAGCAAACATGGCATGAGGGTCTCCATGGAATGTGTAGCTGAAAGAGGTACCATTAGCACCACCACCGCTACCGCCACTGGGGCCGCTGCCCTTTAGCCCTAAAAAGCAGAATTGGAAGCAGTCAGATGGCTGAACAGCAGCCTCTCTCAAGGAGCTTCCCTTTTTGGGGTGGGGGGAAGCTTGGAAGCCATGGGGGAGGGATTTTTTTTAGCCTGTCAGGGGAGAGCAAGGAAGAACCCCAGGCTTCTACCTTTCACTGCAGCAGCAGAGACGCCCCCCCTCAAGTACTTCCGTCTAGTGTGACAGTGGCAAAGGACTCGCAGTTAGGTGTCCACCTCCAGGTGCCACCCATGCCCTGCCACCCCTGGATTGACCCATCCTCCTGGCTATGTCACCAAGAGATGGCAAAAGACACATGGTCCAGGGTGGGCTTTCGGTAAGTGTTTACTCTCAACATTTTAGGACCAGTGATGGGAAGAGTAAAAATAAGGAAAAAAAAAAAAAATAGGTGGGGGAGTTTTTGAATCCTCACACACTAGCCTTCACTGCCACCATGCTGGCATAGAAAGTCAGTTCATTCCTCCAAATCAAGCCCAGAACCCAGCCTGAGTCATCAACCAGCACATGGACAAAAAGCCCAGCTCTCCTCCCCCACGAGGCGGCCCCGCTCTCTGCACCTGGGTGGCCGCGGTGGGCGCCGCTGCCTCCTGCGTGCCCGGCCGGGGCCAGGTCATCGCTTCCCGGGGATTATCCCAGCCCGGTCCGCAAGCCCGCGAGGGTCTGAGCCCGCATTCGCAGCCCCGCCCCGGTAGCTGAGCCCGAGACGCCGCCCTGCAGACTCTGGCGGCCGAACCTAGGTAAGCCCCGACCCGCAGTGCGCTCCGCCGCGCCGTCCCCGTCGTCCGCCCTCCGGCTCCCACACGTCCCCCGTCCCCCTGCACCGCACCCCGGGGAAGCTCGCGGCCGCGGGAGGACTCGCCCAGGGAAGGGCAGCCCCAGACTTGCTAGAAGCTTCTGGGCGAGCGGCTGGGCCAAGGCTCCTCCTCCCACCCCACGGCCACCAATCCGAGGGCGGAGGCCCGCGCGGCCCGAGGGCGGGGCAGCTTGGCCCCGGGCCCCGGGCGTCCTTCCCGGGGGCCGCCGAGAGCGGCCGCCGTGCCTCGGTTTCCCCGCCTGTCAAACGGCGGGGCCGCGCGCACGCACCTTCCTCCCCGTAGCGGTCGAAGATCTCGCGCTTGCGCGGGTCGCTGAGCACGTCGTAGGCCTCGGCGATCTCCTTGAACTTCTCCTCGGCGCCGGGCTCCTTGTTCTTGTCTGGGTGGTAGCGCAGCGCCTGGCGACGGTAGGCCCGCTTGATCTCCTCGTCCGACGCGCCGCGGGCCAGGCCCAGCGTCTGGTAGTAGTCTTTGCCCATGGCCCCCGCCTGCGGCACGCCGCCCCACAGTCGCCGTACCCCGGCTCCGCCGCTGCCCGGTCCCGGACGCTATATACCGTCCGGCGGAAGCTTCCAGAGCCCGCCAGCCCCCTCCAGAACCTTCTGCCCCGCCCCCCCGCCGGGCCGGCCAATCGCCGCCGACCAGTCCGCGACGCGCGACATCCGGAGCGGGGCTTCGGCGTCAACGGCCGCCCGCACGGAGCCACGCCCCCTCCCGCTCCGCCGTCGGCAACGCCTCCCCGCGGCGCGCACCCAGGTCGGGGGAGGCCCCGCCCCCCTTCCGGGACGAGCCAATGGTGGCCTTCTTTCACTCTCTACGCGGCCGCAGCGACCTTGCGCCCCGCCCTCCGCCTGAGTCAGTGGGTCGGGAGCCACGACGAAGGTGCCATTCCGAGAAGGGGTGGGGCCTGGGGCTACCCCGTCCTGTTTCCAGGAGGTGATGAATTTGCCTGCTCTTGTCTCGCTGGGCCCGCTGTGGGCTCCCTCCGGGTGACGCCGCACGAACTGCCTGTGTCTGCCTAACCCAGGAGCCCCCTTTTATTTGTAATACGGAAATAAAAGAACCCACCAGGCTGGGCGCGGGGCGTCACACCTCTAATCCCATCACTTTCTGAGGCCAAGACGGGAGGATCGCTTGAGCCTAGAAGTTGGAGACCAGCCTAGGCAATATAAGGAGACTCCGTCTCTGTTTAAAATGAACAAACAGGTCGCGCGCGGTGGCTCGCGCCTGTAATCCCAGCACTTTGGGTGGATTGCCTGAGTTTAGGAGTTCGAAACCAGCCTGGCCAACATGGTGATACCCTGTCTCTCCTAAAAATAAAAAATTAGCCGGGCGTGGTGGTACACACCTGTAATCCCAGGTACTTGGGAGGCTGAGGCCTGAGAATAGCTTGAACCCGGGAGGCGGAGGTTGCAGTGAGCCCAGATCAGCCATTGCACTCCAGCCTGGGCAACAGAGCAAAACTCCATCTCAAAAAAAAAAAAGAAAAGAAAAGAAAGGCCGGCACTTTCTGTAATCCCAGCACTTTGGGATGTCGAGGCAGGCAGATCACAAGAGATAGAGACCATCCTGGCCAACATGGTGAAACCCCGTCTCTACTGAAAATACAAAAAAATTAGCCAGGCCTGTTGGCGCGCACCTGTAGTCTCAGCTACTCGGGAGGGTGAGGCAGAATTGCTTGAACCTGGGAGGCTGAGGTTGCAGTGAGCCAAGATCGGGCCACTGCACTCCAGCCTGGCGACAGAGCAAGACTCCCTCTCAAAACAAAAAACAAACAAAACAAAAAACGAAAAGACAAAAAACCAACATAATGAAAAAATAAAATGAACTTCTCCCCTAGCTGTGGGGAGAAGGCCGTTGGGACAGAGACGGCTTCTGTTCTCACCTCCTAAAGCAAGGTGAAGATCTGCACGAAAGCTCACCTCCCAAGGTCCTCCCAGTTCCACCCCCTTCACTTTACTTCCTTCTCAAGAGGACTTGCTGCTAAATTTGAAATCATCTTGTTCCTTGGCATGTGTCCTCCCTTCCAGTCTGAGATTGCCACTGGGGCAGGGGCCATGTCCTGTCACCAAGCCTTGGAACACAGAGCCTCATAAATATTCCCCGTTCTTACGCACGCGATTCTCTTTCCCCACTACCTTTATCATTTGGGAGACATAGGTGCGTCACACACCTTTCAAGGCCTCTGTTTCCTCAATTGTAGGCAACGTGATCCCATTTGGCTCTGAAAGTCTGGGGTGCCTTGGTCAAGGACAGGGCTGATGGGAAGAGGAGGCTCAGAAAGGGGTTCTACCGGGGAAGGGCCCAAGCATGTGGGGGAGGTTCCTGGAGGAACTGCCTGAGAGGGTCAGGGCCATGTAACACTGGCTCTGGAACCAGGCAGCCCGGCTTCATTCCCGGCGCCAGCATTTCCTTGCTGGGTGACCTGGGGTTAGTTACTTAGCCATTGCTGGCCTCAGTCTCCTTGTCTGTACAATGAGGATAGCAGTCATATCCACATCATAAGGGCTTTGAAGTTTACATGAATCAATATTTGCAAAGTGCTCAGGACAAGTATGGCACAAAGGAAGCATTGCCAAAGGGGTGACAAACCATTTTGCTTAGCTAAAAGCTTCCAGTAACAGCTGTGCCTGGGCAGACAGGGACTCCTGAGGAAAAAGACCATGGCCACAGCCTGCCCCTGTTGCCCGTCAGGCGGAGCTGGTTCTTCCTGCCCACACAAAGACCTGCGAGGTAACCATATCAGCAAGAACTCTGGACTAGAACTGGACAACCAGGGAGGATGGGGCTGAAATTCCCTAGACGTTGATAACTGTACTTGAGCAGGGGTCCTGAACCAATCATAGGGAGAGAGAACAACATATATATATATATATTTTCCCCTGAAGAGGAGTCTTGCTCTGTCACCCAGGCTGGAGTGCAGTGCCATGATCTCGACTCATTGTAACCTCTGCCTCCCAGGTTTGAGCGCTTCTCCTGCCTCAGCCTCCCACGTAGCTGGGATTACAGGCACGCGCCACCACAACTGGCTAATTTTTGTATTTTTAGTAGAGACGGGGTTTCACCATGTTGGCTGGGCTGGTCTCAAACCCTTGACCTGGTGATTTGCCTGCCTCGACTTCCCAAAGTGCTGGGATTACAGAAAGTGTTGGGATTACAGGTGTCACCTACTGTGCCCAGTCTTTTTTTTTTTTTTTTTTTTTTTTTGAGATGGAGTTTTGCTCTGTTGCCCAGGCTGGAGTGCAATGGCCAATCTCGGCTCACTGTAACTTCCACCTCCCGGGTTCAAGCTATTCTCAGGCCTCAGTCTCCCAGGTACCTGGGATTACAGGTGTGCACCACCACACCCAGCTAATTTTTGTATTTTTAGTAGAGATGGGATTTCACCATGTTGGCCAGGCTGGTCTCAAACTCCTGACCTCAGGTGATCCACCTGCCTCAGCCTCCCAAAGTGCTGTAATTATAGGAGTGAGCCACTGAACCAGCCCCCCCCTTTTTTTTTCTTGAGATGGGATCTCACACTGTCACCCAGGCTGGAATACAGTGGCACAATCTTGGCTCACTTCAGCCTCCACCTTCCGGGTTCAAATGATCCTCACGCCCCAGCCTACTGAGTAGTTGAGATCACAGGTGCCCGCCACTATGCTCAGCTAATTTTTTGTATTATATTTTTTGGTAGAGATGGGGTTTTGCCATTGTTGTCCGGGCTGGTCTCAAACACCTGAGCTCAAGTGATCTGCCAGCCTTGGCCTCCCCAAGTTTTGGGATTACAGGCATGTAATAACATCTAACACTGACATGACCAAACCTGTTCCAAGTGCTCAATGAATATTAACTCATATAATTGTCACAACAGCCCTATGAGGCTGGGCTATCTTTTTTTTTTTTTTTTTTAAGATGGAGTTTCACTCTTGTTGCCCAGGTTGGAATGCAATGGCACAATCTCAGCTCACTGCAACTTCTGCCTCCCAGGTTCAAGCAATTCTCCAGCCTCAGCCTCCTGAGTAGCTGGGATTACAGGGGAGCACCACCATATCCAGCTAATTTTTTGTAGTTTTAGTAGAGATGGAGTTTCACCATGTACGCCAGGCTGGTCTTGAACTCCTGACCTCAGGTGATCACCCAACTCAGCCTCCCAAAGTGCTGGGATTACAGGTGTGAGCCACCATGCCCGGCCAAGGTTGGACTATCGCTGCACCCATTTTACAGGTGGGGAGACTGAGATTCTGAGAGGTCATGTGACTTCCACAGGGTCACCCAGTGAGTAAAATGCTGAAGTGTTTCGCATACTGAGTGCTTTCAGTAGACACTCAGCTTGTGTATAATGTGACTCAGATGATCATAAAGCCTTAGTTGTTAAAAAATTGTATTACTCCTGTCTTCAGCTTTTCATCTGTTCAAAAAAAGTCCTTGAGGACGGGTGTGGTGGCTCACAGCTGTAATCCCAGCACTTTGGAGGCTGAGGCAGGAGTACTGCTTGAGCCCAGGAGTTCGACATCAACCTGGCCCACATAATGACTCCATCTCTACAAAGAATGAAAAAGAAATTAGCTGGGCATGGTGGCAGATGCCAGCTACTTGGGAGGCTGAAGTGGGAGGATCACTTGAGCTCAGGAGTTCCAAGCTGCAGTGAGCTATGACTGCACCACTGCACTGTAGCTTGAGCAACAGTAAGACCCTGTCTCAAAAATCAAAATCAAAATAAATTTTCATTTTTTTCTTTGGTATCTGCAGATAGGACAAAATAAATTTTAAAAAGATCTTCAAGGCCAGGTGCGGTGGCTCACGCCTGTAATCCCAGCACTTTGGGAGGCTGAGGCAGGTGGACAATTTGAGGTCAGGAGTTTGAGACCAGCCTGGCCAACGTGGTGAAAGCCTGTCTCTACTAAAAATGCAACAATTAGGTATGGTGGCGCGCACCTGTAATCCCAGCTACTTGGGAGGCTGAAGCAGGAGAATCACTTGCACCTGGGAGGTGGAGGTTACAGCGAGCTGAGATCATGCCACTGCACTCCAGCCTCGGTGACAGAGACTCCATCTCAAAAAAAAAAAAAAAAAAAAAGACCCGCAAAAGCACTATAGCCAAATAAGCCAGCAAACCCACACCTAATGGGATACCCAGGTGAAATGAAAACTTTTGTTCATTTATGAAATTTCATGAGCAAATGTTTGCTGAGGCTCTATTAGTTATTACCAACAGCTGTTAAATCTGTCCTTCAATAGATGAATGGATGAACAAATGTGATCCATCCACACAATGGAATACTATTCAGCCATAAAAAGGAACGAGCTACAGATACAAAAAAAAAAAAAAAACAAAAAACACCGTTACAGATGAACCTGAAATGCATTATGTGGGTGAAAGAAGCCAGGCTCAAAAGGCTGCGTGATTCCATTTTACTCGACCTTCTGGAAAAGGCAAAGTATCAGGACAAAAAGCAGACGAGTAGTTGCCAGGGGCTGGGACCTACAACAAATGAGTAATTTGGAGAATTTTGGGGGATGATGTAAATGTTCTACATCTTCATTGTAGTGGTGGCTGCCTGACAATGTTTTCAGAGCTGTCCACTAAAATGGGTGAATTTCACTGCATGTCAATGATACTTCAATTACAAACAAACAAACAAAAAACAAAGAAGGAGAAAAACCAAACATCCCAGGCAAGACAGGCCAGGGCTTGGGAAACCTCTCTCTGGGATTCCTGACACAGCAGAAACTTGCTAACCAGCCCTGGCTCGTCTCATCCCAGCTTCACCTTCCCTCACACACCCATGAGCCAGCTCAATCACACACGCCCCAAAACCAGCCAAGCCAGGTTCTGGGAGAAGTCAAGATCTGACCTGCTCTGCCCATGGGAAATAGAAAAGGAGCTTGTGAGACAAGACATGACCAAACACATCAGATCTCTGACATTAAAATGATCTCGGGTTCCCTCAAACCTGAGGTCCCAGGAAGCCCAGATTATCCTTGGAAGCTGCCACAGCTTAGGACGTCTCTTGCAGTTTCTCCTTTGAAAATTACTTTAATAAAGGAGCTAGTTACAATCAGCTCAGCAGGCACCCAACAGATCTACCAGTCACCATTATGAATCAGCCACTGTGCTGGGGCTGTGAGGACACCAGCAGGATCTAGCTGCCTCTACTGACAGGCACCGTCAGGGGGCCACAGTACGGTGTCCTCAGTGGCTTGAACAAAGTGGATTTCATTTCCCTTTTTTTTTTTTTTTTTTTTTGAGACAGAGTCTCACTCCGTCACCAGGCGCCAGGCTAGAGTGCAGTGGCACGACCTCAGCTCACTGCAACCTCCGCCTGCTGGGTTCAAGCAGTTCTCCTGCTTCAGCCTCCCGAGTAGCTGGGACTACAGGCGCGCGCCACCATGCCCAGCTAATTTTTTTGTATTTTTAGTAGAGACGGGGTTTCACCATGTTGGCCAGGATGGTCTCGATCTCTTGACCTCATGATCCGCCCGCCTCGTCCACCCAAAGTGCTGGGATTACAGTTGTGAGCCACCGCGCCAGGCAGGGTGGATTTCATTTCTGCTGCCAGCCTGGGTACTGGAAGTCAGATTGGTAAACAAGGGGTTCCTCGAGCCTGCCACATCCCTCAAAAACAAAGAGGAATTCTACTTTGGAGGATGGATACTGCCTTTCTGCCAGCTTTTTTTTTTGAGACGGAGTTTCACTCTTGTTGCCCAGGCTGGAGTGCAATGGCACAATCTCGGCTCACCGAAACCTCTGCCTCCGGGGTTCAAGCAATTCTGCCTCAGCCTCCTGAGTAGCTGGGATTACAGGCATTCGCCACCACGCCTGGCTCATTTTTTGTATTTTTTTTAGTAGAGACAGGGTTTCTCCATGTTGGTCACGCTGGTCTTGAACTCCTGACCTCAAGTGATCTGCCTGCCTCAGCCTCCCAAAGTGCTGGGATTACAGGTGTGAGCCCCCGAGTTTGGCCAGATCCTTGCTTTTGAAGGCACACATACAAAACACCTTCATGTTTTCACCTGTTTTCCCCAGATAGTGCCAGTGAAAAAGATAAGGAGTTTCCTGAAGACCACGTAGCCTTGGCTTCCTGTACTCGGAGTCAGGGATCCCCAAAGGCTACAGGTTCAGAAGTTTCCAGAGCCGAATCTGGATGACTGAGTTCCAAGCACTGATTCACCCTTACCTCCGCCTGCTCGCCTGTGAATCAGCGATCTATCTTTAAGGACTTCTCATCATGTCTCTGATGACAGGCCTGTGAATTGCGGATGGTTCAACAGCTGATGAAGGCTCAGGAGCAGGATCTGGAAACAGGAGTAAGGAAAGGAGATGAAGAAGTGTGCCAGGTACTGCCTGCTCCTTTGCCTGTCTGAAGTCTTTTTTCTTTTTCTTTCAAGACAGAGTCTTGCTCTGTCACCCAGGCTGGAGTGCAGTGGCGTGATCTTGGCTCACTGCAACCTCCACCTCCCAGGTTCAAGCAATTCTTCTGCCTCAGCCTCCGGAGTAGCTGGGATTACAGGCACCCGACACCATGCCAGGTTAATGTTTGTATTTTAAGTAGAGATGGGTTTTCGCCATCTTGGCCAGGCTGGTCTCAAACTCCTGACCTCAGGTGGTCCTCCTGCTTCAGCCTTGCAAAGTGCTGGGATAACAGGCGTGACCCATCGCACCTGGCCTGTCTGAGATCTTGACTGTTGCAGGCATGAGTACCCATGTGTGTGTCCCCAGCTTGCTCATAACAATCAAGGGTGCCAAAGCATGCCATGATCCCAGATCAGTACTGTCCAATAAAAATAGTGTAAGAGGGTCCAGTGCGGTGACTCACGTCTGTAATGCCAGCACTTTGGGAGGCTGAGGCAGGCAGATTACCTGAGGTTGGGAGTTCAAGACCAGCCTAACCAACATGGAGAAACCCCGTCTCTACTAAAAATACAAAATTAGCCAGGGGTGGTGGTGTATGCCTGTAATCCCAGCTACTTGGGAGGCTGAGGCAGGAGAATCGCTTGAACCTGGGAGGTGGAGGTTGTGGTGAGCTGAGATTGCACCATTGCACTCCAGCCTGGGCAACAAACTCTGTGTCAAAATATATAGTGTAAGGGGGCGGGGCAAGGTAGCTCATCCCTGTAATCTGAACTCTTTGGGAGGTAAAAGCAGAAGGATCACTTGAGTCCAGTAGTTTGAGGCCAGCTTAGGCAACATAGCAGTCTTAGGATTTCCTGAAGTGTGGTGGTGTTCGGGGTCACAGTGAGCTATGATTGCGCCACTGGTCTCCAGCTTGGGCGACAGAACAAGTAAGACTGTCCAAAAAAAAAAAAAAAAAACATTGCACAACTGTCAGCCACAAATGTGAGCTCTGTTTGTGATTTTAAATGTTCTATTGGGCACACTCAAAATACAAAAAGAAGCCCCAGCGCCATGGCTCACTCCTGTAATCCCAGCGCTTTGGGAGGCCATAGCGGTCAGTCACTTGAGGCCAGGAGTTGGAGACTGCACCCAGCCAGAAATTGATGTATTTTTCATTTACAGGACATCTTAATTTGGACCAGCCCCATTTCAAGGGCTCAGTGGCCCCATGGAACCAATAGACACCATTCTGGACAACGTCAAGCAGAGACAAATATAGGGCCGAGCAAAGTGGGGAAGGGGGCTGGGGGCGGTGGCTCACTCCTGTAATCCCAGCACTTTGGGAGGCTGGGGCGTGAGCATCACCTGAGGTGAGAAGTTCAAGACCAGCCTGGCCAACATGGCAAAACCCTGTCTTTGCTTAAAAAAAAAAAAAATACAAAAATTAGCCAGGTGTGGTGGCAGGCACCTGTAATCCCAGCTACTCGGGAGGCTAAGGCATGAGAATCGGCTGAACCCGGGAGGGGGAGGTTGCGGTGAGCCGTCATTCTAGCCGTTGAACTCCAGCCTGGGGGACAGAATGAGCCTCTGTTTCCAAACCAAACCAAACCAAAGTGGGGTGGGGGCTTTCATTAAGAGCGGCAGTGAAGCCATCCCCATAATGGGGCTGGGGCTCAAGGTTGCAGGTTGGGGGTTCCCAAATGGGGAGCTTTTTGCCATCGCATTTCCCCTTTTCTTCCCTCCCACTCAAGAGTCTCCTCCCGGAGTGGCCTCGCCATCCAGGCTCCTCAGCCCGAGACCCCAGTTCCTTCCCGGTGTATCCCGGGGGCCGCCCACCTCGGAATTTAATCCGTCGGCGTCGCCTGTCATGTGGACGCTGCTTTGCCTGTCACTCAACTTTTTACCCCGCCCCCCGCCTGGCCGTAACCGTCGCTTACCTTGGTTTCCACAGCGACGCCATCAGGGGTCGAGTCAAAGGGACGCGCGGCGCAGAAGCCTCCTTTGGATTGGTGGATGGACAAGCCTCTTCTCTTTAGCCCCTCCTACGCTCGCTCCGCCCCCTTCAGTGGGTCTCGCAAGCTGATTGGTCAATCCCCTGGTGCTAGCCCTGGTCCCGGTTCGGATCGGCCCCAAGGGGCAGGGGCGAAGGTGGTCGCCTCGTGCCCTGATTGGCCGGCGGGGGGCGCGCGGCCGAGAGGGGCGGGGCGGACGCAGAGCCGCGTTTAGTCTCTTGCAGCGGTAGCGAGCGTTGTAGGGGTCCTGTGCTGTGTCGCGCGCGGTTAGGCAGCAGCAGCCGCGGAGCTGTAGCCGCCGTGGGAGTGAGCCATGAAGCACTACGAGGTAAGAAGCGAGAAACGGGGACCGCGTGGCCACTGCCGACCCATTCTTTCTCCTTCTTTGCGGGACCATGGGACCCCACTTTCTGGTCCTGTGCCCCGAAGGAAGAGCCGGACGGCGCAGGCGCAGTGGGCCAGCGTTGCTCCCTGGGCCACTCGTAAATTCCAATGCGCATGTGCGGAGGAGGTATTTATAAATCTGCAACCCAGGCTGTTTTGGGGGTGCTTTTTCTTGGGGGTCTCTGCCGGGGCTGGGACGCTTGCAGGTTCCTGGCAGCTCCCCCAGCGGGCTGAGTTGCAGACTTCGTCATGGGAGCTACGAAGGTGCGGGACCCTTGCTCCCAATCCGTGGGAGAAGAGTCTTGCACAAATCTTGCACCACGCCACCGCCACCAGCGTAGGAAGGGGCTTTGCAATCAGTCTTCTTGTGTCCGACCTTTGGACCCCTTCCCTCGCCCGGGAGGTTCCCGAGAAGCTTAGGCGGTGAGGGAGGTGCAGCTCCACGGCTGGCTTTCGCAGAGCACCGAAGCTGATCTTGCTTTCTGGTTATCTAGGAGGTCATCTCCGTCAACCCCCGGGTGTCACCAAGGAGAAATCTTATACCACCCACAGCCACTCTTAAAGCCCGAGTCTTCTGACTCCTAACTTGGATCTCTTTTTCCCTTAAAACGAAGTCTTCTGATGTGCGTATCGCCCTAGGTGATAATGTGATATTGATAATTCAACCATTTATCCCTGAATTATTTCTGATTTTTAAGTAATTATCATCAAATAATAAAATTTATTATTAAAATTCAAAATCAGAACAATTGAGCAAGTGCTCACTCTTGTGCTAGTGAGATTCTATTACCTTGTAAAGAACTATTATTACTCCCGTTTGTAAGGATGAATAAAATCTCAAAGATATCAAGTGACTTGTTCACAGGCCCCAGCTAGTAAATGCAGACCAGGCAGAGGAACTCAGAACGCCAAGGTCTTAGTTCCTAGCCACTATGCCATGTTGGTTCTCAAATGAAAATTAGCAGGTCGAGTGATTTCTTGTTTCTCCCTTCCCCTCCAATTTAAAAATTCTGGCAAAATACACATAACATTTACCATCTTATTTCTAAGTGTACAGTTTAGTGACATTAAGAACATTCATATTGTTGTGCAACCATTGATCTCCAGAACTCTTTGCATCTTGCAAAACAGCTGTAGCCATTAAATATTAAGTCCCCATTCCTCTCCACCTCCACCTGTGGCAACCACCTTTCTACTTTCTGTCTCAATGAATTGACTACTCTAGGTACCTTACATATGTAGAAGAAAAGAATTGTTTTTTCTTTTAGAGACAGTTTTGCTCTTATTGCTGAGGCTGGAGTGCAATGGCACTATCTCGGCCAACTGCAATCTCTGCCTCCAGGGTTCAAGCGATTCTCCTCCCTCAGCCTCCCAAGTAGCTGGGATTACAGGTGCCCGCTACCATGCCCAGCTAATTTTTTATATTTTTAGTTGAGACGGGGTTTCATTGTGTCGGCCAGGCTGGTCTCAAACTCCTGACCTCAGGTGATCCACCCACCTCGGCCTCCCTCCCAAAGTGCTGGGAGTACAGGAGTGAGCCAGTGCGCCTTGCCGTTTGTTTGTTTTTATTCACAAGTTGAATATTACTACCTCTGCCTGCTCCGTTTATTGTTATTATTTTTGGAAATTTACCCACAATCCTTTGAAGCCTTTTTTTTTTTTTCTTTTTGAGACGGAATTTCGCTCTTGTTGCCCAGGCTGGAGTACAATGGCACGATCTCGGTTCACTGCAGCGTCTGCCTCCCAGATTCAAGTAATTCTCCTGCCTCAGCCTTTCAAGTAGCTGAGATTACAGGCATGTGCCACCACACCTGGTTAATTTTGTATTTTCAGTAGAGACCAGGTTTCTCCACATTGGTCACACTGGTCTCAAACTCCCGACCTCTCACGTGATCCACCTGTCTTGGTCTCCCTGTGTTGGGAATACAGATGTGAGCCACCGCCCCTGGCCCCTTTGAAGCTTTTAATCCATAAATCCTGTCATTTTTGACATGGTTTCAAGAATGAGCAGGTTTGTATTCAGTAATCTCTAATGTGTCATTTAAGTTTTCATTCTAGAATAAAGTTCTGGGCCAGGCGCCGTGGCTCACACCTATAATCCCAGCATTTTGAGAGGCCGAGGTGGGCAGATCATGAGGTCAGGAGTTGGAGACCAGCCTGGCCAACACAGTGAAACCCCATCTCTTAAAAAAAAAAAAATATATATATATATATATATGTATGTGTGTGTTTGTGTGTGTGTGTGTGTATATATATATATATATATATATATATATAGTTCTGCTGTGCTTTCCCCTTTCAAACTCTATGTCTAAATCTGTAGTCCCACTGCTGTAGTCTCAGCTACTTGGGAGGTTGAGGCAGGAGGATGGCTTTAGACCAGGAGGTTGAGGCTGCAGTGAGCCCAAAAATCAGGCCACTGCATTCCAGCCTGGACAACAGAGACCCTGTTTCAAGAAAAAAGAAAAAGGCCACCACGTCCATCTTGAAAGATGCAGTTTGGAACATCCATGTGTCGTTTTGCAAAATGTAGTTGGTTTAGTTTTGCTAGTTAGCAGTCAGATAAAATAGGCCTCTGAGTGCCCTGGGGGTCAGTGCTTTTGTTTCAGGAAGCTGGGCACAGCCTGAGACCCAAGACTTGGACTGGAGAATATGCTGAACCATACTTAATCCTTTTCTCCCCCAGAAAGAAGAGGGAGCTTTGGCTGGGTATGGTGGTTCACGCCTGTAATCCCAGCACTTTGGGAGACTGAAGTGGCCGGATCATTTGAGGCCGAGAGTTCAAGACCAGCCTGGCCAACATGGAGAAACCCCATCTCTACTAAGAATACAAAAATTAGCTGGGCGTTGTGACACACGCCTGTAATCTCAGCTACTTGGAAGCAGACAGAGGTTGCAGTGAGCTGAGATCATACCATTGCACTCCAGTCTGTACGACAGAGCAAGTCTGTCAAAAAAAAAAAAAAAAAAAAAAAAAAAGAAGGGGGGAAGCCTCAAACTCACTGTTCACAGTGACCTTGGAGGTAAAAAAAATAAATTGTTATTTTGCTGTGTTCTTTGTTGTTCTCTGCCAGCCTTTTCCAAGTACCCACTGAGGCGATAGCCACAGGGGTTCTGGATGGGAACCAGTTGTCTTCCGGCCCAAGCAGATTAGTTTAACTGCAAGTGTTCATTGTAGGTCAATAAAAATAGAAGAGATGCTTTCATTCACATTTAACAAGCAGTTTGAGAAACGGTTTATTTACATTTTTACTTTTTTTTTTTTTTAAGATGGGGTTTCACCATGTTGGCCAGGCCGGTCTTGAACTCCTGACCTCAGGTGATCCACCCACCTCGGCCTCCCAAAGTGCTAGGATTACAGGCGTGAGCCACCGCTCCCGGCTTTTTTTCTTTACTTTTTTTTTTTTTTTTTAAAGATGGTATCTACATCAAATAATATATTCCTGGCCTGGTGAGGTGGCTTATGCCTGTAATGCCAGCACTTTAGGAGGCTGTGGTGGGTGAATCACTTGGGGTCAGGAGTTGGAGACCAGCCTGGTCAACATGGTGAAAGCTCATCTCTACTAAAAATAAAAAAAATTAACTGGGCATGGTGGCATGCACCTGTAGTCTCAGCTACTGGGGAGGCTGAGGCATGAGAATCACTTGAACCTGGGAGGTAGAGTTGCAGTGAGCCGAAATCATACCACTGTACTCCAGCCTGGGTGACAGAGCAAGACTCCGTCTCAAAAAACAAAACAAAAAGAATATATATTTCTGCTTGGGACTAAATCCATCCTCCTACCCTCAAGCAATCTCTTGTCCACTGAGAGATTAGCCCCCTTCAAAAGACTTTCCTGGCCCCTGAAGAGACCTTGGAGAGTAGGAAGTGCAATTTACAAGTGATAGAGGTAATGCCCAGATAGGTGCAGGATGGCTCACTGTTGCACAGCAAATTAAAGTCTGATGTCGTGGCAATTGGGATCCCAGCAGCGAGGGGTGATTGGTGGCTGTTTCCATAGTAGCCTCATATCACTGCCAATCTCATCTGATCTGGGAGGAGAAGTTATCTGTTCTGTGGCCTGATTGAGGTGAAGCCTCTAGAACAGGTCACCTCCAGGCCTTGGCTGAAGCCCTCTCCTTACAATGCCAGAGCAGGCCTTGGCATTGTCTTGGGGTCAGAGCTGGGTCGGTAAGCGAACTGCTTATCCTAGGCTACAGTAGGTTTTTTTTTTCATTGCTGTTTTTGCCACTGCAGATGCGACTCAAAGCAATGAGTCCCGTAGCAACTGGAAAAACAGCTAATGCATCTTGTAAATGAGCCTGTTAATTCCTGAGAAAACCAATCCCTCTTCTGCCTCCAGCAGTCCAGATCACTGCCATTTCCTGCAGCTGAGTACCTGGAGGCTAGGAAGCCTCAGCCTCTTGGGGTCCCCACAAACCAAATTTAGGATGTTTTCTTTTCTTTCTTTTTTTTGAGACAGAGTCTCGCTCTGTCGCCCAGGTTGGAGTGCTATGGTGCGATCTTGGCTCATTGCAACCTCCGTCTCCTGGGTTCAAGCAGTTCTCCTACCTCGGCCTCCCGAGTAGCTGAGATTACAGGTGTGTACCACCATACCTGGCTAATGTTTGCATTTTTAGTAGAAATGGGGTTTCTACTTCATGTTGGCCAGGCTGGTCTGGAACTCCTGACCTCAAGTGATCCACCCCCCTCTGCCTCTCAAATTGCTGGGATTACAGGCATGAGCCACCATGCCCAGGTGCATTTAGGATGTTTTCATCCCCACAAAAGGGTAGCTCTTTTGGTACCCACCTTCCAAATAATCCTGGACCAACATAGTACCTCAGCTTTCTCCTTAGGAGTAAGTGAAAGTTCAGAGGCCATGCCTGTAATGTCAGCAACTTGGGAGGCCAAGGCAGGAGGATCGCTTGAGGCCAGGAGTTCGAGACCAGCCTGGGCAGTAGAGCTAGACCCCGTCTCCACAAAAAATAAAAATGTTACTGGGCATGGTGGCATGCACCTGTAGTCCCAGCTGTTTGGGAGCCTGAGGTGGGAGGATTGCTTGAGCCCCAGGAAGCTGGATGAGCTGTGATCATACCACTGCACTCCAGCCTGGGCAGCAGAGTGAAAATCTGTCTCAAAAAAAATCTAAAAGTAGAGTTCTGGTTGGGGGGCAGTTGTTTGGAGACAACATGGATAAGAAGGTGAAAATTCAAGAGAAAATAAAGTAGACTGGTGTCATGGTGTCCTGGGTGTGTGGACTTTGGACAGACCTGGTACTCAGTCCTCACACTGCCACTTAGTAAATAGTTATGTGCCTCAGGACAGGTTAGTTAATCTCTCTGAGCCTTTCTGTGGCTGCTCTCTGGAGAGAGAAACCCATTTGATTGTGAAAGCAACTGGCTAGTTTGAAAGCACATTATGAAGTTGCCAGAAATACGTACGTAACAAAAGGATAAATTGTAATAAGGGTCAGAAAAATATGATGGAGATTACACTGTAGTTAAAAGTGCTGTTGCTGAGGATGGGGAGAATGGGGAGAAAAAGGTGGGAAGGCTTAACTATGTTTTTTGTTTGTTTGTTTTTTGAGACAGAATCTCACCTGTTGCACAGGTTGGAGTGCAGTGGTGCCATCGCAGCTCACTGCAACCTCCACCTCCCAGGTTCAAGTAATTTTCCTGCCTCAGCCTCCCAGGTAGCTGGTATTACAGGTGCGTGCCACCATGCCCGGCTAATTTTTATAGTTTTAGTAGAGGTGGGGTTTCACCATGTTGGCCCAGGCTGGTCTTGAACTCTTGGGCTCAAGCGATCCTCCTGCCTCAGCCTCCCAAAGTGCTGGGATTACAGGTGTGAGCCACCGTGCCTGGCCCTGGGCAGAGTCTTATTAGCACCTGATCAGATGGGAACTAGTGTTCTACTTTACAGATAACAAAACTTAGGCTCAGAGAGGTGAACTAAGCTGCTCGAGATCACAGAGTCTGGAAGCCGGGGAGCTGAACCTCGGCCTGGGTTTGTCTGACTCCAATTTTATCCACACTGATGGCTTCTCTGTTGATGCTGCCACAGGACAGCTAGTGGCTGTCCTGCTGTGTTTTGAGGACAGAGCATCCCTGAAGGGAGGACGAGGTGCTGCCGGTTGGTGTGGACTGCTGGGAGAGGGTCTCTCTGCCCTAAAATCGGATGGGCTGCCCCTTACGGTAAGGACAGGATTGAGAGTGATGGGCTTTGGCTGGGTGCAGTGGGTGGCTCACGCCTGTAATCCCAGCACTTTGGGAGGTTGAGGCGGGAGGATCACCTGAGGTCAGGAGTTCGAGAGTAGCTTGGCCAACATGGCCAAACCCCCTCTCCACTAAAAATACAAAATTTAGCTGGGCGTCATGGTGCGTGCCTGTAATCCCAGCTCCTCGGGAGGCTGAAGCAGGAGAATCGCTTGAACTCACAATGCAGAGGTTGTGGTGAGCCTTCCTGTGTTAGCCTGACTCAGGCCAAGATCCTGAGGGGCGCTTTTCAGATTTCCCTGCAGGCTTCTTGCTCTGAACAGATGGTCACTCACTGGGCAGATTTTCCTTGTAGAGTCCCTTCTGTCCCCCTGGCTGTAGCTTTGTACTTAGGCTGTTTCTTTGCTGTAAGCACTCAGCATCTCAGAGCCCCAGACCTGAGGGAATTTTTTTGGTTTAAAATTCTGTAAAGTTACAGATGAGGGACCTGAGACACAGAGGGGAAGACATTTCCCAGGGCCGCATGCCAGTTCTCCTTTGGGTTGGGCAGTATTGATGATTGATACTATTCCTGGGAAGGCAGCAATGCCTGTGGGCTTTGGATCAGACCTGGGCTCAGATGCTTAACTGTCACTGAGAAGGTATGGAGCTCATGGGGATGTTCTTTAGCCTCGAGCTAGTTTTCTTTTTTTTTTTTTTTTTTTTTTTTTACCCCCCTGAGACAGAGTCTCGCTCTGTCACCCAAGCTGGAGTTCTGTGGCACCATCTTGGCTCACTGCAACCTCTGCCTCCTGGGTTCAAGCGATTCTCCTGCCTCAGCCTCCTGAGTAGCTGGGATTACAGGCACCCACCACCACGCCTGGCTAATTTTTGTATTTTTAGTAGACAGGGTTTCGCTATGTTGGCCAGACTGCTTTCGAACTCCTGACCTGAAATGATCCTCCCGCCTCGGCCTCCCAAAGTTTTGGGATTACTGGCGTGAGCCACCGCGGCTGGCCTTGAGCTAGCTTTTTCATCCATAAAATGACACCTGGGTGTGCAAGACCCGGCTCACATTGGCTGATGGTGTGCATCTTTCCAATTCTGTGTTCAGGGACATCAGGCTAACATCTCTAAGTCAGGGGTAGGGTATTTACACCAGGGGAAGTGGCAAACGCTACAGCTCAGGCCCCTTCCTCTCTCCTGCCCGATGTTCATATTGACTGGGATAATTGTCCCTGCCTCTCAGGGTTATCGTTTCAAGAGGTTCTTGGTTTGATGAGCACTGGATGGGCAGATACATGCCTAGAAAGCCTCAGCTTGGTGCAGCACCGTGCAGCAGCTAACATTTCACAAGTACTGCGGCCATACTCACCTCTGGACACAGTAGGGCAGATGTGGGGAGGCGGGGCCGAGGAGGAGGCGGGGTTTGAGAAATGGGAGGGGGGTCGAGGAGGGGGAGGGCGGCCGAGGAGGGGGAGGAGGACTGGGAGGGGGAGGTGGGTCTTAAGGATTGGGAGGCGGAGCTGAGCAGGAAAAAGTGTGTCCTGAGGAGGAGAAGGAGGAGTCAGGACCAAGGTGGAGTAAGTGGTGGTCCCCGAGGATGAGGAGGCAGGGCTGAGACGGAAGAGGCGGGGCCTGGGGGAGGTGAGGCCGAGGAGGAGGTTGGGCTCAGGAAGCGGGGCAAGGAGAAAGAGGCGGGGCCAGTATATAGGAGGCGGGGCCAGGGTTGGGGAGGCTGGGACGAGGAAGAGGAGGCGGGGCCGGGATAGGGGAGATGGTGTCAGGGAGGGGGAGCCTAGGTTGAGGAGGAGGCGGGGCCGGGGGGAGGGGGGGCCAGAGAGGGGGAGGAGGGGCCGAGGAGCAAGAAAGTGGGATAGGCTGAGTGGTGGGCTTTGGTGTGTGCCAGGTGGGATGGCTATTTCAGCCGCGCCCAGGTGGATTTAGAGGCTCCACCAGCTGGGTCCAGCAAAGCCCCCTGGACTAACTGGTTCCTGAGGAGAACGGAGGAGGGTTGACAGCCTTGAGTGAGGGCGGTGCTTGGAAAGGCCTTGCAACTCTGATAAGGTGGTTGGGTTTGGTCGGGAATCCTGCACTTTAACTGACAAGCCTGGCTGCGTGAGAAAGGCCAGAGACCTTGAGCTAGTTGATCAGGTTCAGGCTGGGTCTTAACACCCACTTGCTGGTATTGACAGTGGCAGCTGAGAATGTTTTAATACCTGAGGACGCTTCCCGCAGCAGCCAGAGCATAGTAATCATCCTAGTATTGTGAACATAGTGCTTAATTCTAAGGTTTTTTTTTTTTTTTTTTTTGAGACAGAGCCTTGCTCTGTTGCCCAGGCTGGAGTGCAGTGGTGCTATCTTGGCTCATTGCAACCTACACTGTGCCTCCCGAGTTGAAGTGGTTCTCCTGCCTCAGCCTCAGCTGGGATTACAGGTGCCCACCACCAGGCCTGGCTAAATTTTGTATTTTTAGTAGACACAGGATTTTACCATTTTGGCCAGGCTGGTCTCGAACTCTTGACCTCAAGTAATCCATCCGTGGCCTCCCAAAGTGTTGGGATTACAGGCGTGAGCCACTGCAGCCTAAGTGCTTATTATTTAGCTATCTTATCTAGTAATATATCTAAATTTCATGCTAAACATAAGAAGTAGATGCTCTTCTTATCTCTACCTGACTGATGGAGACACTAAGGCACAGAAAGTAAAGGGACTTGTCCACAGCTAGTGGTTAGCAGAGCTGGGATTCTTCTAAAACCAGAGTGGGCTTTGCTGTGGGTCGTGCAGTGGAGAAAGAATGAAGCATGTGGTGGTGGTGGTAAAGGACTTGGAGGCCACCTGCTCTGCCCTTGGGGTACTTAACCTAAGCTTCAGTGTTGTTGTGGTTGTTGTTGTTTTTTGAGACGGAGTCTCGCTCTGTTGCCCAGGCTGGAGTGCAGTGGTGTGATCTCGGCTCACTACAATCTCTGCCTCCCAGGTTCAAGTAATTCTCCTGCCTGAGCCTACCAAGTAGCTTGGATTACAGGCACCTGCCACCACGCCTAGCTAATTTTTGTAGTTTTAGTGAAAACGGGGTTTCACCATGTTGGCCAGGCTGGTCTTGAACTCCTGACCTCAGGTGATCCACCCACCTCAGCCTCCCAGAGTGCTGGGATTACAGGTGTGAGCCAAGGCACATGGCTGCAAGTCACATTTTGCGATGATCAGCTCTTTGCTTCCTCATAGGAAGACCCTTGGCGAAGCCACAACACACTCAGAGCCCACTTTTTTTTGTTAATTTTTTTTTTTTTTATAAGATGGGGTTTCACCGCAATGGCCAGGCTGGTCTTGAACTCCTGACCTCCGGTGATCCACCCACCACGGTCTCCCTAAGTGCTAGGATTATAGGCGTGAGCCACCTCGCCCAGCCCAGAGCCCACTTTTTAACCTGTTGTGACAAAGAACCATCCCAGGAAGTGCATGCTGGAAGGCAGCCTGGCCAGCAGGTGCCTGTCACAGCCGTCTCATCCTAGGAGCACGCTGCTTCTGTTCGTGCCCCCTCCTGGCTGTCTGTCCCCCATCCAGCCACAGGCAGAAGGCCTTTTTGCGTGTACGTGGGAGGATCTTAGTGTGCCATGGCTCAGAACGCTCCCTCAGAGGTTTCTTGTCATCTGACCCCTGCTTTCCTCACTCGTCACTATGCTACTGTCTTTCATCTCTGCAGACACCCACAGCCACGTTTCTGCCCTGAGCCCATACTGTTCCCTTGGCCCCGGACACCCTTCCCTCTGCTTTTTCTCATGCCTGGCCCTTCCTGTTACTGAGTGCTCAGCTTCCATGTCTCCCAGAGAGACTTCCTTGGTCATCCTGTCTAGAGTCCAACCCCCTGGCACCCCACTCATCTCTTTTGCAGCCCATCTGGGCTCAGGTTCTATATCTTTCCCTCCTTCCTTCCTCATCTCCCTCAGGTTCTTTTTCCCTCCTCCTTCCCTTCCTTCGATCCTTCTCTACCTCCCTCCCTCCCTCCCTCCCTTCCTTCTCCTGCTCTGTTGCCCAGGCTGGAGTGCACTGGTGCCATCTCGGCTCACTGCAACCTCCACCTCCTAGGTTCCAGCGATTCTCCTGCCTCAGCCTCCTGAGTAGCTGGGACTATAGGTGCCCACCACCACGCTGGGTTAATTTTTGTATTTTTATTTTATTTATTATTTTAAAAAATGTTTTTGGCCAGGCACGGTGGCTCACGCCTGTATCCTAGCACTTTGGGAGGCCGAGGTGGGTGGATCACCTGAGGTCAGGAGTTCAAGACCAGCCTGGCCAACGTGGTGAAACCCCATCTTTTTTAAAAAAAAAAAAAAGTTTTTGAGGCAGAGTCTTGCTCTTTCACCTAGGCTGGAGTGCAGTGGCGCAATCTTGGCTTACTGCAACCTCGGCTTACTGCAACCTCTGCTTCCGGGATTGAAGTGATTCTCCTGTCTCAGCCTCCTGAGTAGCTGGGATTACTGGTGCCCATCACCACACCCTGCTACTTTTTATATTTTTAGTGCAGACAGGGTTTCACTGTATTGGCCAGGCTGGTCTCAAACTCCTGACTACAAGTGATCCACTGCCTCAGCCTCCCAAAGTGCTGGGATTGCAGACATGAGCCACCCTGCCTAGCCATAATTTTTGTATTTTTAGTAGAGACGAGGCTTCACCATGTTGACCAGGATGGCCTTGAACTCTTGATCTTTTTTTTTTTTTTTTAATATATATATTTTATTGTGTTTTAGGTTTTGGGGTACCTGGGAAGAACATGCAGGTTTGTTGCATAGGTACATACCTGGCAATGTGGTTTGTTGCCTTCCTCTCCATCACCTGTATCTGGTATTTCTCCCCATGTTATCCCTCCCCAACTCCCCACCCCCCACTGTCCCTCCCCTAGTTCCCCCCCACAGACTTCAGTGTGTGAAGTTCCCCTCCCTGTGTCCACGTGTTCTCATTGTTCAACACCTGCCTATGAGTGAGAACATGTGGTGTTTGATTTTCTGTTCTTGCGTCAGTTTGCTGAGAATGATGGTTTCCAGGTTCATCCATGTCCCTACAAAGGACATAAACTCATCATTTTTTATGGCTGCATAGTATTCCGTGGTGTGTGTGTGCCACATGTTCCCTGTCCAGTCTATCATCGATGGGCATTTGGGTTGGTTCCAAGTCTTTGCTATTGTAAACAGTGCCGTAATGAACATTTGTGTGCATGTGTCCTTATAATAGAACCATTTATAATCCTTTGGATATATATCCAGTAATGGGATTGCTGGGTCAATGAACTCTTGATCTTAAGTGATCCGCCCACCTCGGCCTCCCAGGTAGCTGGGACTGCAGGTATGTACCACTATGCCTGACTACTTTTTTTTTTTTGAGTTGGAGTTTTGCTCTTGCCCAGGCTAGAGTGCAGTGGCATGATTTCAACTCAGTGCAACTTCCGCCTTCTGGGTTCAAGCCATTCTCCTGCCTCAGCCTCCTGAGTAACTGGGACTATAGGCCACACCCGACTAATTTTGGTGTTTTTAGTAGAGACAGGGTTTCGCCATGTTGGCCAGGCTGGTCTCGAACTCCTGAGCTCAAGTGATCCACCAGTCTCAGCCTCCTGAAGTGCTGGGATTACAGGTGTGAGCCACTGTACCTGGCCAGTGCCTGGCTAATTTTTTTTTTAATTGCATTTTAGGTTTTGGGGTACATGTGAAGAACATGCAAGATTGTTGCATAGGTACACACGTGGCAGCGTGATTTGCTGCCTTCCTCTCCTTCACCTATATCTGGCATTTCTCCCCATGCTATCTCTCCCCAGCTCCCCACCCCCCCCCGCTGTCCCTCCCGTGTTTCCCCTCAACAGACCCCAGTGTGTGATGCTCCCCTGCCTGTGTCCATGTGTTCTCACTGTTCAACACCTGCCTATGAGTGAGAACATGCAGTGTTTGATTTTCTGTTCTTGTGTCAGTTTGCTGAGAATGATCATTTCTAGGTTCATCCATGTCCCTACAAAGGACACGAACTCATCGTTTTTGATGGCTGCATAATATTCCATGGTGTATATGTGCCACATTTTCCCTGTCCAGTCTATCATCGATAGGCATTTGGGTTGGTTCCAGGTCTTTGCTATTGTAAACAGTGCTGCAATGAACATTCGTGTGCATGTGTCCTTATAGTAGAATGATTTATAATCCCTTGGATATATACCCAGTAATGGGATTGCTGGGTCAAATGGAATTTCTATTTCTAGGTCCTTGAGGAATCGCCACACTGTCTTCCATAATG
>CAUYLG010016307.1:0-54718 GCA_963573385.1 Cacajao melanocephalus
CACAATTATTGGCATAAAAGAGGTTTTTAATACCCATTTTTAGACTGCATTCTAGCCTGGGCAATAGAACAAGAATCCTGTTCTCTCTCCCTCTTTCTCTTCTTCTTTCTTTCTCTCTTACATTCTTTTTTTCTTTCTTTCTTTCACTCTTTCTTTTCTCTCTTTTTCTTTCTAAAAAAAAAAAACAAATAAAAACAAACAAACAAAAAAAGCTTCTGCACAGCAAAGGAAATTATCAACAAAGTGAAGAGACAATACACAGAACGGGAGAACATATTTGCAAACTATTCATCTGACAAGGGATTAATAACCAGAATATAAGGCACTCAAACAACTCTATAGGAACAAAAGCTAATAATCTGATTAAAAATGAGCAAAATATCTGAATAGACATTTCTCAGAAGAAGACATACAAATGGCAAACAGGTATTTGAAAAGGTGGCCAACATCATTGATCATCAGAGAAATGCAAATTGAAACTACAATGAGATATCGTCTCACCTGAGGTAAAATGAGTATTATCCAAAAGACAGAGTATCCAAAAGACAGCAAATGCTGATGAGGATGCAGAGAAAAGGAAACACCTGTACACTGTTGATAAGCATGTAAATTAGTACAACCACTATGGAGAACAGTTTAAAGGTTGTTTACAAAACTAAAAATAGAGCTACCATATGATCCAGGAATCCCACTGCAAGGTACAGACACAAAAGAAAAGAAATCAGTATATCAAAGATATCTTCACTCCCATGTTTGTTTATTTATTTATTTTGAGACAGAGTCTCACTCTGTTGCCCAAGCTGGAGTGCAGTGGTGCCATCTCCACTCACTCTGTAACCTCCGCCTCTCAGGTTCAAGCAATTCTCTTGCCTCAGCCTCCTGAGTAGCTGGGATTACAGACACGCACCACCACACCTGGCTAATTTTCGTATTTTTAGTAGAGATGGTGTTTCATCATGTTGATCAGGCTGGTCTCAAACTGCTGACCTCGTGATCTGCCCACCTCGGCCTCCCAAAGTGCTGGGATTACAGGCATGAGCCACCGCACCCTGCCCTTCACTCCCATGTTTATTGCAGTACTATTCACAATAGCCATGATTTGAAAGTGACCTAAGTGTCCATCAACAGGTGAATGGATAAAGAAAATGTGGGGCCAGGCACAGTGCCTCATGCCTGTAATCCCAGCACTTTGGGAGGCTGAGATAGGCGGATCACGAGGTGAGGAATTGGATACCAGTATGGCGAACATAGCAAAACCCAGTCTCTACTAAAAATACAAAAAAATTAGCCGGGTGGTGTGTTGTGTGCCTGTAATATCAGCTACTTGGGAGGCTGAGGCAGCAGAATCTGTGAACCCGGGAGGCAGAGGTTGCAGTAAGCCAAGATCAGGCCATTGCACTCCAGCCTGGGCAGCAGTATGAGACTTCATCTCAAAAAAAAAAAAAAAAAAAAGAAAGAAAAAGAAAAAAGAAGAAAAGAATATGTGGTACATATACTCAACAGAGTACTATTCAGTCATAAAAAGAATGAGATCCTGTCATTTGCAACAACATGGATGGAACTGGAGGTCATTAAGTTAAATGAAAAAAGTCAGGCACAGAAAGACAGACTTCACATGTTTACACTTATTTGTGGGAACTAAAAATTAAAACAATTCATGGAGACAGCGAGTAGAAGGATTCTTATCAGAGGCTGGAAGGGTGGGGGCTGGAGGAGTGGGGATGCCTATGGGTACAAAAAAATAGAAAGAATAAGATCTCATTTTTGATAGCGCAACAGAGTAACTACAGTCAATAATAATTTAATTGTACATTTTACAGTAACTAAAAGTATAACTAGGTTGTCACACAAAAGATAAATGCTTGAGTAATGAATATCCCATTTACCCTCATGTTATTACACATTGCATGCCTGTATCAAAACACCCCATATACCCTAGAAATAAAACAGGAGAGAGGTCAACCAAAATGCACAAATAAGTGGATCTGAAAGGTAGATGAAGACAGAGAGAGAAAGCAAATCTTGATGAAGTAATTTGAGTTCTTAGAAGTTAGGTACTTTCTACCTACGTAAGTCAATTCAGTCTCTTTATACTTAACATGGTCCAAATGCGGTTTTTGTTCCTTAAACACTAAGGGTTATGACTAACATGGCATCAGTCTCAGACCCACTGGTTTGTTTTCTGACTTGTCTCCTTCCCAGTTACTCAGTATTCCTTCGTCTGTTTTCCCTGAGTTTTCACCTGTCTTAGGGCTCTGTCTCCCAAGGGCATCCCTAGTAGTAAGGTTGACCCGTGTTCCTCATACAAACTTCTCTCCCTCGAGTTGGCCAATCAGGTTTACATATTATACACCTGGATGAAGTACCCCCTCACTACTTGTGTGACCTGGGCCCTCATTTTTCTCACAGTGTCGTTGGATGCACCTTGAACAGTACTAAATACAATTCCAAATATTTCTGAACAGCTTTCAAAAATAGTGGATGTACACTGTGAGGGTCACAAAAGCTGGGTGGCATACATTTGCAGTGATAGAATGAATGAAGTTGAACAATGGAATATTTTGTGTGTCACCAAAGGGCATTTGTTATTTCATTTCCATTTTCTAGTAAAGGCTTATGCCAGTTTTACAATATCAATGTAGTTTGTGTAGTCATTTGCTAAAAAATTACATGACCTTCTAGGATAAGCATTTTAATTTTTTTTCCATTTCAAAAACCAAAAACATTAAAAAATAAAACCAGGCTTAATTCTAACACCCTAAAACAAGTACTTCCTTCCAGTTTGCATCTAAATGTATTTTTTTTCCACAGATGGAATAACAGTGGTATAATTTTATGTTTCCTTTTTTCACTTACATTTAAAAATAGGCTTTGCCCCATGCAGGATCTTTATAATTCAACAGCTAGGCAATATTCCTTCCAATAGAGATACAATTTATATGACTACATAATTTATACTTTCTGATATTTGGACATTTCAATTTTTTCCAAATATTATAAATGTGCCAATAAAAAGTGAAATTATCAGCTCAAAAATCTGTAAACAGCTCTTGCTTCTCAGATGAGTTTTCCTGAGTCGCCCCTACAACCAGCCAGGTGTGAATTTACGTATGTGAATGTTTCACTTTTAATGCAGCAGACCCTGTCTCTGGTATTATCTTTTTTTTTCTTCCTCTAATGTAACAGGTATAACATGTTGCCTTCTCAGTGGGCACCAAATAGCTCTGAGTTTTGCAAAGAATAATTAAAATTTAAGAAAGGAGACAAAAATAAAAGCTTGCAAGTATGAAAAGTTTCTATTCTAAATCAAGCAATTTAGAAATAGAACCTGTTCTAAATCAAGAGATTCAGAAATAGAATGATAGATTTAAAATAGATGAACACTAGTAGTGTATAACTATTTATAATTCTTTTCCCTTTTTAGATCTGTAACTTACAGAGGAGAATGTAGTCTTGCATGCACAGGTTAACCTACCAATAACAATTCTGGTTTCAGAGTACTAAAACAAGACTGCAAATTTGTCCTTTTATAATTTTTTAAAAGGGCACATACTTTACAAAAGACAAAACGAAGCGGAGGATAAGAGTCAAAGAGTGCAAAACCTAGAGATTTCCTTTGAGAGATTTTACAGAGAAGAGGGATTAAAATTTATGAACCAATTGTCATCCAAAAATATCCTATCAGTTTCTCTACTCTCAATGCATCCACCTTCCCTGTTCCAAGTTTTAACCTTTCTTTAAAAGAAGGATTCAAGCTTAAAAGCTCCACAGTGCTATATTTAGGAAGCAGTAGCAGACTAAGGTGGGCTGTTAGGAGCCCACATGAGGCCTTGATAGGGGTTCTGGAATACTCTTCATTTTAACTTTGGGATTCTGCTAACAGTGAGTAGCAGCTCTGAGCTAGACTTAAGACAATGAAGACTGACAATGACAGACAAATTTAAACAGTTGTGGTCAGATTGTGGAGACTAACAGTCCTAAAATAGGTTGCATACCAACTAAATAGACTGTTTTCAACTCCTAGCTCATGTATCAGAGTAAAGTATGGACTCCATAAAAATAATAGAATGGTGCCACATACCTAGTGATACAGTGATTATATTCCAAATGCCATACCCTAAACTCCTGAATTCAAACTAGTCACCCATAAGATTTTGTCTTTAAATATATATAATAAGAGGAAAAAACTCTGTTTCTAATCCAAAACATTCTAGAACTCAGATTGAGAGGTCATGTATGTGATGTGCTTAGTGTATTCAAACCTTCCTTCCTTCTTTCCTTCCTTCCTTCATTCAACAAGCTGAGCAACTACTAGGTGCTAGAAATTCAGTAGTGAATAAAAACAAATCTATGTCATCTGAAAACACATTTTTTCAGGCATGGAATAAGAGAATAGCAGGGCAGGGTGACACACACCAAAGTGTAATCCCAACACTTTGGGAAGCCAAGGCAAGAGGATCTCTTGAGCCCAGGAGTTTAACACCAGCCTGGTTAACAGAGTGAGACCCTGTCTACAAAAAAAGTTTAAAAAATTAGTCTGTCATAGTGGTGCATGCCTGTAGCTCCAACTACTGGGAAGGCTGAGGTGGGAGGACCATATCAGTCTGGGAGATGGAGGCTGCAGTGAACCATGATCGCACCATTGTACTCCAGCCTAGGCAATAGAGCGTGACCCTGTCTCAAGGAGGGGGAGGGAATAAGGAGAATAATAGAATAAATGAGTATAATAAATTAAACTCATTAGAATATTATGTTATGTCCCTGACAGAAGCACACAAGGACCTGAAATGTAGAATAACAAAGCTAAAGATGCAGGGAGGTCCTAAACAAAATATGGTCCTTTGCACTTTAAAGCATCTATGCATCTATCAGTTTTTTTTATTTGTTCGTTTTGTTTTATTGGTTTTGGGTTTTTGAGAAGGAGTCTCACTCTGTCACCCAGGCTGGAGTGCAGTGGCACGATCTTGGCTCACTGCAACCTCCACTTCCTAGGTTCAAGTGATTCTCCTGCCTCAGCCTCCTGAGTAGCTGGGACTACAGGCGCCTACCACCACGCCCAGCTAACTTTTTGCATATTTAGTAGAGACAGAGTTTCACGTGTTAGTCAGGATGGTCTCATCTCCCGACCTCGTGATCTGCCCTCCTGGGCCTCCCAAAGTTCTGGGATTACAGGCACGAGCCACCACGCCCAGCCTGCCTATTGGTTTTAATAGTTCTCTGTTTTTTCCCTTTCTCTCTTCCCCACTCTTTTTCCTCTGGCTTCTATCAGTCTAAAGCTGCTTCAACATCTCCACACTGCGTGTACACACAACAGGCACATATATGCACACGCCTTTTTTGATGACCCCAAACTTTGCTTAATATTAAGAGATGAAAATCTCCTACTTTAGGCTTGACTAGGTGGCTCACGCCTGTAATCCTAACAGTTTGTGAGGCCGAGGTGTGCAGATCACCTGACGTCAGGAATTCGAGACCAGCCTGGCCAACATGGTGAAAACCTTTCTCTACTAAAAAAAAAAAAAACAAAAATTAGCCAGGCATGGTGGTGCACACCTGTAATCCCAGCTACTCAGAAACCTGAGGCAGGAGAATCGCTTGAACCCGGGAGGCAGAGGCTGCAGTGAGCCAAGATGGCGCCACTGCACTGCAGCCTGGGCAACAGAGGGAGACTGTCTCAAAGAAAAAAAAAGAAAAGAAAATCTCCTACTTTAAAGAAACTGTATGCTATAGGTATTCCTAGCAAAGAACAATGAGACTTGTGTACTGAAACTTCAGCCTTCCTCCCCTGCCTCTGCCCTCCCCACCACCTTGGCCCCAGGCACAATTTTCATCCCTCATATTGCTTGACCAGAAAACTACTCAGGAAACAGCATTTGAAATAATGGCAGACTTTTACAGAGGGCAAAACTGAATAACAAAGGAGCAGTAGTTACCAACATGTTTTTAAACCAAGGCACTTTCCTACATTACTGCCATTTACATTTATTTTCCTCCCTTGAACGTTATTATCAGTGTTTGCTGTCAACTGGAACAGTAAGGAAGTGACTCTCCTGAGGTTAGAAACAGTCTAACCCTAGTTCCCAGTACAATCTTCACCAATTCAAAAGAAATTGGATAAATCCTACCTTAGAACATGCATCACAGGCTGCTTTCTGAAATTCTCTGCTGAAAGGTTCAAGAATCCCAGCAAGGGGGATCATATCAGGAAAATACATCTCACCTGGAATAGCAGTATGAGGAGGAGGGGCAAGTTCCAGGCTTTGACCCCCGTCCACTCCCAGCTGTGTGCTTAATTAAACTTAGATTTCCAGAATGGCCTCTGTCCTAAATGAAAACCAAGAGTCATGATGTAGTTCTACAGCTCTGCTCCAAGGCACAGATTTTGATTTTTTATTTTGGCAAAACTTCAAATACGATGAGGTGAGGGAAAAAAGTTTCAAAATGCCATAGAACCTTCTTAGATCTTCCTGGTCACAGCTTAAAGAGATACACATGAGGATTCCTTCATGGGACTCACTTGGGATAATTTAACCTGAAAGAGGAAACGAGTAGCAGGGGTTGGTTTTGTTTTTAAGCAATATGCAGTCATCAAGAAAAAAACTGTAGCTGAGGTCGATCATATTAATTGCCTGGAGTTCTTGTTAAAAGTAAGGAATCATCCAGACCTTAGATTCTCATTTAATTATACAGGAATGTAAGACTGCATATTGACTTGGTTTGTTTTTTTGGTGGGACTTCTGGTTTCATTGTTGCTGTTTTTGTTTTTTGGTTTTTGGTTTTTAGCATTAACATTTGGGAAAAAAAAGTGCAGCTAGTTAAAAACCATAGCTAATAGCATGGTTGCATCTTTATCATGAATCCATAATAGTTATATATTTTTATGGGGCACATGTGATATTTTGATACAAGCAAACAATGTGTAATGGTCAAATCAGGGTAATTGATCAAATCAGGGTAAATCTCAAACATCTACCATTTCTTTGCTTCATTTCTTTTTAAGTGTGTCTCTGATTTGTAAATATGCACACAAAAACTGGAATATATACCAAAATATCAGTAGTGATTATTTCTATGGGGCAAGATTCCATTTGAATTTAGTTTTTTCTTTTCTGTTTTTAAATGTTTCCAGACAATACAGCCATACTATTTTTTAAAGTTATTTACCATTTAAACTTTTCAAAAGACATTCATTATCTGCTAATCTTCTGAAGAAAGCACAACTGGAAAACACATTTTTGTAACAATAGCAAGACTTAGCTTAGGGGTTAAAAGACATGGTTTTCCCAACTCAACTCAGAAGCATCTATTTTCAAAATTCTCTAAATAGAAAATGAGTGAAAGATTTATCCTATCCATACCACATGTGTCCTAACCTATCCCTGAATATAAATTTGGAGAGCCAATTGCCTACTCAACATCTCCAACTGAGCATCTCAAAAATTTCCCAAAGTTAACATATCCCAAACTGAAACCTTTATTCACTTCCTCTAAGTCAATTCCCCTCCACAACCTCCTTTTCCTCATTTGCTCAGCCAATAACTTAAGAAGTATTTTTGACTCTTCCCTTTCAAAGCTCATATCCAAATTGTCAACAAGTCTACTTTTTTCTATCTTAAAATAAATCCTCAGAGTTTCAGTCAGCCCTGAAATATAGGTTCTGTCTCCACAGCTTGGTCCACTTTGTGCTACTGTAACAGAATATCTATGACTGGGTAACATATAATGAATAGAATTACTTTTTAGAATAATAAAAAATAAAATTTATTTTTTCACAGTCATGAAGGCTGAGAAGTCCAAGATCAAGGCACCAGCATCTAGGTAGGGCCTTCTTGCTGTGTACTTACATAACAGAAGATGGAATGGCAAAAGTGAAGGAACTCCTTTAACATCAAGTCCTTTTATAAAATGGCACAAAATTCCATTGAGTGGGGAGGGGCCCTCATGGCATAATCACCTCTTAAAGGCCCCACCTCTTATTATCACGTTGGCAACCCCTGAACTTTGGTGAGGGACACATTCAGAGTATAACATCCTTCAAAAAACAAACCTAAGAGGTGGAGAAAGTGTAGAGAAAGTCTCACATGACCCATGCCTTCAACTATAACAACTTCAAATTACTTGTAAATAAAGATATAAACACAAAATTACACTTCCATTGCCACTCCAAGCCTATGAATACAGAAAGTTAGGGGAGTTAAAATTCTACGTGGAAAATAGATGAGAAAAGGAAAGAAGTGAGATTACTACTTAGAACACAGACAAAATCATCCTCAGACAGAGACACTCTGAAACTGAATGCTATAATACTAAAAACACTGGGACTTAGTAGTACACAGCACTGCCTACAGGAAAGGGCTTAAAAGTGAGATATCAGACATGTCAGTCTTGAGGAATTACTGCTGCTAGGAAAAAGGAAAATAAATACAGAAGTAGTGATGCCCCTCAGATGTGGGCCACAGAGAGAAAAAAGAAAGTAAGAAGACAAAATTAAGGATCCTATGAAAATAGAAGAGAACTACAAGACATGCCAAATCTTTCCCTCTTCTCCACAACATCACCGCCAAGACCTGTTATTAAAGAAACTACATTTCGCTATGCTGTCTGAACTAAGCACTCATAAGTTAGAAACTCTATCAACAAATGCCTAGATTTATAAAATAATCAGACCACTGCTATACGAAGCTACCATAAGAAGACACAAGAAACTGAGAAGCTGAACGTTTCAGCTAATAAAATGTACTTCCCCAAACCCAACCCTAAAGCAAAACCAAACTGTAACACAACATTGCAATTTGAATATATCCTCAAACAAGTATTTGAAGATAAAGAAAGCAACTAAAATCATAAAATCAAAAAAAATAGTCAAATATAGGAATATGTGAAATAAGACAAGTGAACCCAATAAAGAGTTTTTTAATGATAGGCATCTCAGAATAATGAATATATTATATGGTATCTGAGAATTTAGTAAGGGACACAGGAAAAAGAAAAAAAAACCAACAAGATCAACCAAACAAAAAAAAAAATCCATTGGATAATGAAAATAAGATGAAGAAAGAAGTAAAAAAGGGTCAGAAAAAAGTGGTTGTAGTGGGAATACAAAGATAATTTAACATACATATAATTGCAGACAATGAAGACAATAACCCAAAAAATGGAAGAGACCTATATATTTAAAACTATAATCAAACTTTAAGAACTATTTTAATCCTAAATTTATAAAATAAAATGTCCTACTATGTATATAGGAAACCTGACACAAAATGTCAAGAGTGTGTCAAAAATATGAATATGGAAACAGTAGAGCAGCATTTTTTAAAAAGTCAATGAAAGAACATATATATCAAAGACTTTTGTATCCAGAAAAGTTATCCTCCAAGCATCAAGATGTAGTAAAACAATTTTAAACACATAAGAACTCAAGAATAATTTATTCATGAATCTTTTATAGAGAATATGTTTGACCAGGGTTAATAAACCACAGCACATAGGTTAAACTTGGCCAGCTACCAATTGTGTGTGTGTGTGTGTGTGTGTGTGTGTGTGTGAATTTTTAAGCAAGTACATTGTAAACTGTTACATAAGTAGTTTCCTAATAGCCTGTTTTGCCTCTTAGCCATAGAGCCTAAATATTTACTACCTAGCTCTTTCAGACAATGTTTGCTGACTCCTGCACAACAAGATAAACTTTATCCAACCAAAAGATCACTAAGCACTGTCTAAATTATAAATACAAAGCCAACCATTCAAACAAAAATGCAAATCTTACTAAATATCAAAATTTTTAAAGAAACAGCTACAAAGTTACAGCATTTAGAAAAGGAAAGTATAGCTAAAAAACACAATAACTGTAATATAAAATAATATGGGAGTCAAAACCAAACATCTCAGTTATATTAATAAATGTAAACGAGATTAAACACATCTTTTAAAAATAAAAATAAAAGCTGTTTTCAAATTGGCTCAAAATTAAAAAAGCACCCCAAAACTCCAAGCTCCATACAAAAGATATATCTAAAACAAAAAGATTCAAACAGGTTAAAAATAAAGGAAAGAACAAAGATATGCCAGTTAAATGTAAACATTTAAAAAGCAAGGTTTAGAAGAAGTAAAACTGTCGGTTTGCAAATGACATAATTGTCTATGTAATAAATTCAGAAGAATTGGTAAAAAAAAATTGGAACTAGTAAATGATTATAGCAAGGTTGCAGAGTACAAGGTTAGTATACAAAAGTCAACTACCGTCCTATATACCAACAATGAAGTAGAATTTGAAATTAAAAACATAATACTATCTACATTAGTGTCCAGAAAAAATGAAACACTTGGATATAAATCTAACAAGATACAAGATCTATAAAAGAAAAACTGCAAAATTCTGATGAAAGACTCAAAGAAGAATGAAATAAATGAAGAGTTATTCCATGTTCATGGATAGGAAGACTCATTATCGTCAAGGTGTCAGTTCTTCCCAACTTGATCTATGGAGTCAATGCAATATCGAAGTTTTAGCAAGTTATTTTGTGGCTATCAACAAACTGATTATAAAGTTTATATGAAAGGATAAAAGACCTGGCTAGGTGTGGTGGCTCACGCCTGTAATTTCACCTCCTTGGGAGACTGAGGAGGGCAGATCAGCTGAGGTCAGGCGTTTGAAACCAGCCTGCCCAACATGGAAAAACCACGTCCTTACTGAAACGTATACAAAAATTAGCCAGGCACAGTGCCTGGTGCCTGTAATCCTGGCTACTTGGGAGGCTGAGGCAGGAGAATTGCTTGAACCTGGGTGGAAGAGGTTGCAACGAGCCAAGATCATGCCATTGCACTCCAGCCTAGGTGACAGAGCAAGACTACATCTAAAAAAGAAAACAAACAAACAAACAAACAGAAAACACCATAATGGCCAATGCAATACCAAGGGAAAATAACAAAGTTGGAGGATTCAAACCATCCAATTTTGAGACTTGCTAAGAAGTCACGGTAATTAAGATAGTGCAGTATTGGTGAAAGAATAGACAAATTGATGAGTGGAACAGAATAGAAAGTCCAAAAATAAATCCACATAGATTTAACTGATCTTTGACAGAGAAATAAATGCATTACAATGAAGAAAACATAGTATTTTCAACAAATGGTGCTGGAACAAATGGATGTCCATATGCAAAAAAAAAAAAAAAAAATCTAGACACAGACCTTACACTCTTCACAAAAATTAACTGAAACTGGAAAATAAACTAATATATAAATGCAATACTATAAAACACCTAGAAAATAGCTGATATGGTTTGGCTGTGTCCTCACCCAAATCGTTCCTTGAATTATAACCCCATAATTCCCATGTGTTGTAAGAGGTACCTGGTGGGAGATAATTGAATCATGGGGGCAGTTTCTCCCATACTGTTCTTGTGGCAGTGAATAAGTCTCACGAGATCTGATGATTTTGTAAGGAGAAACCCCTTTTGCTTGGCTCTCATTCTCTGTCTTTGCCTGCCACCATCCATGTAAGATGTGACCTGCTCCTCCTTACCTTCCACCATGATTGTGAGGCCTCCCCAGCCATGTAAAACTGTGAATCCATTAAACCTCTTTCTTTTGTAAATTGCCCAGCCTCAGTAAGTCTTTATCAGCAGCATGAAAATGCACTAATACAATAGCACAGGAGACAATCTAGATGACCCAGGTTTGGTAATGACTTTTTAGATATAACACCAAAAGGAGAAAACATTTGCAAAAGACATATCTGATAAAACAAAAAACTATTGGCCAGGCACGGTGGCTCATGCCTGTAATCCCAACACTTTGAGAGGCTGAGGCAGGCGGATCACCAGGTCAGGAGATTGAGACCATCCTGGCCATCAACATGGTGAAACCCCATCTCTACTGAAAATACAAAATTTAGCTGGATGTGGTGGTGCATGCCTGTAGTCCCAGCTACTCAGGAGGCTGAGGCAGTAGAATTTCTTGAACACAGGAGGTGGAGATTGCAGTGAGCTGAGATCACATCACTGCACTACAGCCTAGGTGACAGTGCGAGACTCCGTGTCAAAAAAAAAAAAAAAACTATTATCCAAAATATACAAAGAACTATTAAAACTTAAGAAAACAAACAAGCATTAAAAAATGGGCAAAGACCTTAGCAGACACCTCACCAAGGAAGCTATAGAGATGGCAGATAAACATATGAAAAGATATTATACATCATCAGGGAAATGCAACTTAAAACAATGAGGCTGGAAATGGTGGCTCACTCCTGTAATCCCAGCACATTGGCAGGTTGAGGCAGGCAAATCACTTGAGGTCAGGAGTTTGAGACCAGGCTGGCCAACATGGTGAAATCTTGTCTCTACTAAAAATACAAAAATTAGCTGGGCATGGTGGCAGGTGCCTGTAGTCCCAGCTACTTGGGAGGCTGAGACAGGAGAATCGCTTGAACCAGGAGGTGAGATTGCAGTGAGCCAAGATCTCCCCACTGCACTCCAGCCTGGGTGACAGAGCAAGATTCTGTCTCAAAAACAAAAACCAAACCAAAACAAACAAAAACCCCCACAACAATGAGGTAACACTGCACACCTGCTAGAATGGCCAAAATCCAGAACACTGACAACACCAAATGCTAGCAAGAATAAGGAGCAACAGCAACCCAAGGTTGGTAGGAATGCAAAAAGACACCACCACTTTGGAACACAGTTTGGTGATTTCTTATAAAGCTAACCACACTCTTACCATGAAATCCAGCAGTTGTGCTCCTTGGTTCTTACCCAAATGAACTGAAAACTGGGGTCCATACAAAAACTTGCATATGAATATACATATTTTAATTGAGACGAAGTCTTGCTCTGTTACCCAGGCTGGAGTGCAGTGTCGCGATCTCGGTTCACCACAACCTCTGCCTCCTGGGCTCAAGCAATTCTCCTGCCTCAGCCTCCCAAGTAGCTGGGACTACACGCTCATGTCACCACACCCGGCTAATTTTGGTATTTTTAGTAGAGACAGGATTTCACCATATTGGTCAGGCTGATCTTGAACTCCTGATCTCGTGATCCACCCGCCTTGGCCTCCCAAAATGCTGGGATTACAGGCATGAGCCACTATGACCAGCTACATATGAATATTTATAATTGCCACTTTTAAGCAACCAAGATGCCCTTTGGTAGGTGGATGGATACCTAAACTTCAGTACATCCAGACAATGGAATATTATTTGGCACTTTAAAAAATGAGTTATCAAACCATGAAAACACATGGAGGAACCTTAAATCCGTATTACTAACTAAAAGGAGCCAATCTGAAAAGGTTGAATACCATATTATTCCAACTATATGACATTCAGGGAAAGGCAAAACTATGGAGAGGGCAAAAAGATCAGTGGTTTCAAGGGGTTGTGGGGTAGGAGGTAAGGATGAATAAGTGGAGCACGGAGGATTCTTAGGGCAGTGAACTACTCTGTATGATACTATAATGGTAGATATATGTCATGAAACATTTATCCAAACCCATAGAATGTACACTATCAAGAGTGAACCCCAATGTAAACCACAGACTTTGAGAGATTATAATATCTCAGTGTAGGCTCATCAGTTGTAAGAAATGTGCCACTCTAGTGGGGAGATGCTGTCAATGTGTGGAGCTTTTCCATGTGCAGACACAGGGGATAGATGGGAAATCTCTAAATCTTCAACTCAATTTTGCTGTGAGCCTAAAATTGCTCTAAAAATTGAAGTGCGTGCCTAATTTTTTAAAGGCAGGGTTGCAATTCTAATCTCAAGCAAAATTAAATTCAGCCCCAAAAAGTATTAAATGAGACCCAAAAAAGGACACAGTAGAAACTAAGAAGATACCATTAGAAACAGTAATAATAGAAGCCTTTAATATATCACCCTCAGAACAAAGTGAGACCATTAGACAAAGAATAAGTGAGAATCCAGAAGAGTTCAACATAATAAGCAATGTTTTATGAAAATATGGATATATATAGCAATACACTCTGAAATAATGATTTAATAAAACGAAGTTAACCAAGTAAAATAGCTCAAGTAAAATAAAATATAAGCAAAAATTAAATAATTTTTCTGAAAAATGATAATTATATGAGGTAAAAACACTTCATATAAAAATCTATGGGATAGATTTAAAGCGATAATCAAAAGAAAATTCATAGCTTTAAACATCTATATCAAGGAAAATAAAAAGCAAAAAATAGATGAATTAGATCTCCAAGTCAAAAAAAAACTAGGGAAAAAGAAAAACTTAAGATGGGAAAAAAAAAATCAGAAGTCAATATGCTGAAGAATAGAAAGATTTATCAAAGTCATAAATTTGTTAAAATCAATAAAACAGACAAGTCTTGGACTATATTCTACTTATTATAAAGTACATTATTGGGACAACTGATGAAATTAGAATGTGCACTGCACATTGGATAAAAGTACTGTATCAGTTTTACATTTCCTAAATTGTACATTTCTCCACTGTACTGTGGAGAATAGTCTTGTTCTTGGAAAATACATACTAAAGAATTTTGAGGTAAAGAGGTATAATGTATGTAACTTACAACCAAAGCGTTCAGAAAACAATTTATATAAATGTCGACACGGATAAGGATTATAAATGTGTGTTTGTGTGTGTGAGTGTGTATGTGAATAAAGAGAGAAATGGAGAGAGTGGCAAGAGAAAATGCCAATGTGACAAAACTTTAAGAGTTAGTGAAACCCTGGGCTGGGCACAGTGGCTTACGCCTGTAATCCCAGCACTTTGGGAGGCTGAGGTGAGTGGATCACGAGGTCAGGAGTTCGAGACCAGCCTGGCCAACATACTGAAACCCTGTTTCTACTAAAAATACAAAAATTAGCTGGGTATGGTGGCGAGTGCCTGTAGTTCCAGCTACTTGGGAGGCTGAGGCAGGAGAATCACTTGAACCCAGGAGGCGGAGGTTGCAGTGAGCCAAGATCACACCACTGATTTCAGCTTGGGCAGCAGAGCAAGACTCTATCTCAAAAAAAAAAAAAAAAAAAAGAGTTAGTGAAACTCTGTAAAGTGTATATAGTTTGAAGTTCCTTTTTACTATTATTACCAGTATTCTGTAAGATTGAAATTGTTTCAAAATGAAAAGGTAAAATAAATACATAGATGACCCTGGGTCCTGAATCCAACTACTTCTCATCAAATTTACTACCATCACCTCAGTCCAAGCTGCCATCTTCCCTTGCTTACTTACACTGCTGCAATAGCCTCCTAACTGGTCTTTGCCTCTACTATGAATTTCAACACAGCAGGCAGAGTGACCTCTTAAAATGAAAAATACAGGCCAGGACAGGGTGTGGTGGCTCATGCCTGCACTCTCAGCACGTCGGGAGGCTGAGGTGGGCAGATCACTTGAGGTCAGGAGTTCGAGACCAGCCTGGCCAACATGGTGAAACCCCATCTCTACTAAAAATACAAAAATTAGCCAGGCATGGTGGTACATGCCTGCAATTCCAGCTACTCAGGAGGCTGAGGCACAAGAATCTCTTTAACCCAGAAGCGAAGGTTGCAGTGAGCTGAGATCGTGCCACTGCACTCCAGCCTGGGTGACAGAGAGAGACACCATCCCCCCCACCAAAAAAATACAGGCTGAATATGGTGTCCCAGGCCTGTAATCCCAGCACTTTGGGAAGCCAAGGCTGGCAGATGGCTTCAGTCCAGGAGTTCAAGACCAGCCTGGGTAACATAGCAAAACCCCATCTCTACAAAAAATACAAAAATTATCAGGGCACAGTGTCACACCCCTGTTGTCCCAGCTACTCAGGAGGCTGAGGTGGGAGGGTCACTTGAGCCTGGGAGGCAGAGGTTGCAATGAGCTGAGATCTCACCACTGAACTCGAGCTTGGGTGACAGAGTGAGACCCTGTCTCAAAAATTTTAAAAAATATATAACCATATTATTATCCTGCTAAAATACTCTTATGACTTCCTATTACACTTAAAATCTAACTCGTTATCAAAGCCCCTACACCATCTGGCCTCTGGCTAAATTTCCAATCCCTTCTTCTGCCACTCTCCAGCATGTTTACTCTGGTCTTACCACGTTATCTTTCTTACAATTACTCAAAAACACCAAGTTTGTTCCAGCTGCTTGGTCTTTGCACTCATTGTTCACTCTGCCTGGAATGTTCTGCCCGCAGCCCTTTAGGGGGTTGTCCCTCCCTTCATTCCAGACTCTGATAAATGGCCTTTCCTGATTACACTAACTAAAAAAGCAGACCTATCATTTTCTAAGTCCTCTCTCCCTGCTTTAATTTTCTTCATGGTACTTTTGGACAGGTTTCATTACATTATCATAATGGAACAAGAAATGATCAGATCACATTAGGAAATAATCTGTTAGCAAAGTTTTAACACTGTAATATTTCAGAGACAGTCATTAAGTTAACCTTGTAACCAGGTCCTCTGCCTTTCTTCTAAATAATACACCATTTTAAACAGACTGACAACTTCAGGTTTTAGAATGCCAAGTAGCATGTGAATTCATTCATTAATTTATTCATCCATTCAGTGAAATTTATTGAGTATTTACTATATGTTGGGTCCTGTTCTATGTACTGTAGCTACAGAAGGGAGCAAAACTGAAAAAAATCCCTGCCCTCAAGAACCTTGCATTCAAGTGAGGGTGTCAGACAATAAGCAGAACAGGAATAAGTGCTGTAGAGGAAAGAGATAGGATATAACAGGGTTAGTTTGGAGGTGGGAGCTGATGGTAAATAGTGTGATCAAAGAAGGACCCACTAAGAAAGTGGCATTAAAACTGAGACCTAACGGGTGAGAGACAGTGCCATGGAGATATGTGAGCATCACAGGCAGACAATACATCAAACGCAAAGTTTCCAAGGCAGGAATTGTCTGGTGTGTTCGAAGCACAAGAGGTAGGCCGGTGTAGCTTGAGAGAAATAAGCAAAGGAGAAAATGGTAAAAGATGAGTTGAGAGAGGAAAAAGGAGGAGGCAGATGGGGCAGGGTCTGGTAGGCCATCGGAGGGCAGGCCCTGCAGGCCATTGTGAGTGCTCCGACCTTTACTTTAAGTGAGATTGAGAGCCATTAGAGAATTTTGAAGATACGTTATTATTAGACTTCTGTTTTAACAGCATTGTGCCCGCTGCTATTTACAGAAGGGACTGCAGAGGAGCAAGAGAGGAAGAAGTGAGACTAGACAGAAGAATTTTAAGTAATCCAGGCACGAAAAGATTGTGGACCAGGGTAGTAGCACAGAGGAGGTGGTAAGAAGTGTTGGACCCTGCGGAGCAGGTAGGATTTGCTAATGGATTGAATGGATGTTAAGTGAGAAAGAGAGGCATTAAAAATGATCCCAAGATTTCTGCTCTGAGCAATGAGAAGGGGGGAGTAGTCATTCTCTGAGATGGTGATGCCTGTGGGAGGAACAAGTTTAGGGGAAAGATCAAGGTTATAAGTATTTTACAAAAATAGTTTCTTCTGTGATTAAATAAAACAGAACTTTCTAGTTAATGAGCCAAATGGATTAGAGATGCACTGAAACACTGCTCCCTTTGAGCCTGAGGGTGGAACCTGCTGGGCTAGTCCCTCTACTGCGTGCAGTCTCCTCCCTCTACCCCAGTCAGCCACACAGATATTATCATCTTCAGCGTGTGCAAGAATGTGGCAGAGTAGTAAGCACTGAAATAGTAAAAAGAGGAACTTGTCTTTCTGCAGGCTCACTAGGTTAACATAGGCAAATAATCTTTACAGACAGCTTGATTTGTAAGTTGTATGTATGTGTTTAGTACTTCCACAGAGTCCATTCATCTGGACTTTTTGGATGTGGAAATAAATTAATCTAAAAATGTAGGTATTTTTCTCTTCTTTCCAGCAATATAAGTCTGTAACTACTCTCCTGCATTTTGTGTGTGTGTGCGTGTGTGTGAGACAGAGTTTCACTCTTGTTGCCCAGGCTGGAGTGCAATGGTGTGATCTCGGCTCACTGCAACCTCCGCCTCCTGGGTTCAAGTGATTCTCCTGCCTCAGCCTCCCGAGTAGCTGGGATTACAGGTGCCCGCCATCATGCCTGGCTAATTTTTGTATTTTTAGTAAAGACGAGGTTTTACCATGTTGGCCAGGCTGGCCTTGAACTCCTGACCTCAGGTGATCCACCCACCTCAGCCTCCCAAAGTGCTGTGATTACAGGCGTGAGCCACCACACCCAGCCATGATGCCAGCTCTTGAAGAACTCATGGTCCGGTGAGGGATTTATGCCTATTGATTACCTTTATCAAATAACTTCTTAAGTAGTTCTGAGATTGTCTTGATAAGGTCATTCTGTTTTCTCCATTTGGGTGCCCTCATCTTTTTAAATCTCACCTCAAAATCTGGTTTATGTCCCAAGGGCCTAGGTTCCAAGTCTCAAGTTCTTCCCAGAGCTTTCTCACTCCAGTTCGAGATAGTGCCTCCATTCTCTGTATTTCCTCGCATTTTTACTGACAAGGAATTTTTCCCTCATTTAAAAATCTTATTGTATACTTGTTCACATTGGCCTCTTTGGGAATATTTTCAGCTTCTCCAGGGCGGTAACCATGTCTTACAGTTTGTTTTTGAGACAATGTCTCACTCTGTCACCTAGTCTGGAAGGCATGGCTCCGTTCACTGGCACAGTTCACATGGCCTCAATGTCCCAGGCTCAGGTGACCCTCCCACCTCAGCCTCCAGAGTGGCTGGACTACAGGCACATGCAACCATGCCCAGCTAATTTTTTTTGTATTTTTTGTAGAGACAGGGTTTCATCATGTTGCCCAGGGTGGTCTGGAACTCCTGGAGTCAAGGAGTCCTCCCTCCTCAGCCTCCCAAAGTGCTGGAATTACAGGCATAAGCCACTGTACCTGACCAAGACAGTTTGTTTTCCCACCCAGCCAAGTACAAAATAGGTGCCCTATAAATGTCTATTGGACTCAGTTTAATTTAAACCTGAAGAGCTGAGCTCCTCTGTGAAGACGCTATTTGTATCTAACTGCAACCCAGGTCAGCGGTATAATCTATTCTTGTATTGATGTAGGCTTTTTTTACCCTCTTGCTCTCCTGTTTGATTAATAATTCTGTCTCCTTGTTTCTCTGGATGGAGAGACTAGCAGTGATCAATTCTGGCAAATCATCAGGGTGAAGGCCAGACACATTAAATTCAGGTACGAGAGACATAATCGGCACCTGGCAAGGGTTCTTAAGAGGCATTTAGGGGAGAATAATTTGTTACACAGACTAAGTACTAGAGCTTAACTATACTCTGGAATCATTTAATAAACATGAACTAATTAGAAAAATGCCTAAGAGTACACTCCACCAATTTAAGTTTCTTGTGACTATCAGTCACGCCTTCTGCAGGACTTTGGCCATGGCTAAGCTTCTAAATGCATGTCTCACTGGTCCTGCAGAACATCACCCTTGTATACAAGATCCTGACAACGCTGACATCCATCTTCCCAGCAATAGATTGCTTTCTCTCTCCTACAGGATCGACACCCACATTTCTGTTTCATAGGAATGCACTGTGTTTTGCTGGATTTTCCCTTTTGCTCCCTTTATGCTGCTACTCTCTCCCTTCTGTATTCTCTTACCTATGTATTTTCTCTTTCTTTCCCTGAGGTTGCTTATTTTCCCTGAGGAAACTCCATAAAAGATAGAAGGGTCTGGTTTCCAGATAGCACTGCAAAAGAGATACTACCAGTGCCATACAAGAAACAGGTTTTTCGTATCTAGCACTTTAGAACAAGTATGTATTCGTATATACAGCATACACCAATGTGCGTATGGAAACACAGACACACATATTTTTTTTTTCTATTTTCAAAGGATTCTACTATGGAAAGGGTTCCACGGAACATTTAGGTCCTTCTCAGTAAAATTTTCCCAGTTGTGAGAATTCACTCCATAATTGTCCAATACCTGTGTTGCCTGTTGCAGGCCTGTTCTAATTCTCTAGGTCTGATGCTGTCAAGCTTCCTTTTGACTCCTGGTTCCCCTCAATTGACAGCCCTCTCTTACCTTGATGTTTTCTGCTGTTCACTCTTAGCTCCTCCTTAACGTATCTTCCCCGTTTGGCTCTTTTTATTGAGAATACCTGTGTATACCTGAGAGGCACGGGTAGGAGATGTACTACTGTAGAGAGCTATGAAGGAGATCATGTCCAGGTCCAGCTGATAATTGTTGCACTGACAGGACCCACCTGGCCCCTGCAGGGAGTCCATTCAGACACTTTTCTGCAGCTGGCTACGTACCAGGTGTTAAGGGATCATGTTTCAAAGAATGAGAGCCTGCAGCCATGAAGACAAGCCAAGAGATACCATCTGAACTTTACTGGGTAGGTTTACCCAAGCATGCAGATGCTGGCCCTCTGCTTCCAGCACCTCTCAGTCGTTGTGGGGCAATACTGGTCCACTCCAGAAAAATCACCTGGCAAAGCACCCTGACATGTACAACTGGGATCACTTTGCTGCCTGTTACAGGGCTATGGCAATGCAGTGGGCCTCTCTTCCAGATGCCACTCCTTCTAAGCACCTGCTTCTGGTAAACTGTAAAGTTTGTGTTGCTTCCTCACACTCCCTTTTCTATACCTGTCTCTCCTTTAGTATATTAACCTTCATTCTCCTAGAGATATAGGAGCCTAAGATTCCTTCCTTTGACAAAAATTAACTTTTTTAAATTGTCTGGCAAACCCATTTACATGAAGGTATAAAAAACTGTGTCTTGATTTAAAGAAACAAATGACAAAGTATGGTATTTGAGGCTTGAGTACACATTTAGGAAAGATCTCAGTGGCAGTCCCTTGCCTCATATTCAGGGTTTTGTTTTTTGTTTTTGAGACAGAGTCTCACTCTGTTGCCCAAGCTTGAGTGCAGTGGCAAAAATCTCGGCTCACTGTAACCTCTGCCTCCCTGGTTCAAGGAATTCTCCTGCCTCAGCCTCCTGGTAGCTGGGACTACAGGCACGCACCACCACACCCTGCTAATTTTTGTATTTTTAGTAGAGATGGGGTTTCACCATGTTGCCCAGGCTGGTCTTGAACTCCTGACCTTGTGATCTACCCGCCTCGGCCTCCCAAAGTGTTGGGATTACAGGCATGAGCCACTGCACCCGGCCACATTCAGGGTTTTTAATTTAATCTATGTAAGGTCAGCACTGCTAGTTGAGAGTGTTAATTATGCAGTTCCCAATGATATAAACATTTACTATTCATTTTTAGGCTCTATGTACCATGGACAATTAGAGAGCCTGGGTCAGTTTGTAGTCAATAGAAAGACCAAAGATTAATTTTGTTTCCGTGTGATAAAAATTTAATTAAGAAGATTTTTAAAAAATATATATCATTCCTAAGTAAAGCAGCCACCCCAGTGGTGCCTGGCCCACAGTTGCCAGAGGATCTGATGCTTGTGTCTGGGGCCATGTGGGTGGGTGTTAAACAGCCCATATGGTATGATGTTCATTTCCTGTATTCCAAGCAAACAGCAGGTGGACTGCCTTCCTACTGCCTTTTAACAGGCAAATCAACTAGAAAACCCAGAATGTGGTGGACAATGCAAGACCACAGGAAAAGTCGAAGGGCACTAAGAAAGAAATAAGTATGTCCTATATGCTGATGATAATGATAATATTATAATGGGGCAATATTTGAGAGTATTAAATATATTTGTATTTAACTCTAGTTTCTAAGTGATCTGTGGTTCTCACATCAAGAGGCATCCAGTTTATCATGTAAAGATTTAACCTTTCTGTCATCAAAGTTGAGCAATGGAGCCTAGTGGTATAAGGGAAGTTCCTGCAAACAAGAAGAAGAAAGAGAAGGTCTGTCTCAATCAGCACCTAAAAATCATGGACAAGAGAGGAGAGAAAGGAAAAGGAAGCAGGCTATCTGGCATGTGAACTGACTATGGCCAGAATAGCAGAGGGTTGTTACTTAGGTTGAATAAAAAGCCAAAACAGAGGGAGTTTTGATCTACTCCCACTTTGGAATCCTGGTATGAGACCTCCACGCAAAGCACTCTGCCAGCCTCTGGCAGAGGGTTAGAGCAGATAGGTTGAACAGAAACAGGAAAGGCAGGTAGTGTTCTTTGCTCCCTATGGTCTATGCATGGTACGCAGTGACTCTAGAAAGTTCCTTTGTGTGCCAGTGAGGAAATAGGGAGAGGCTTGGGAAGACTGTTGGAATTACAGATTCCTGGAGTTGGGAAAAGAAAGCTTGCAGCTCAGGACCTTCAATGACTGGAAGCAATGTCAAGTCAGGCATGTCGAGGCAGCAATGGATACCATTGTTTACCAAAAGATCCAAAGGAACCAGTTTTCCTGCAATAGATGCCAGTGCAGTGACTAATCATCCATCCCATGGCAAGACAAATTAAGAAAGATAACAGGTAATTTTCCTCTGTCACCAGGAAACCTCATAAGCTTTTACCCTATACAAAGAAATCTTTAAAAGAAAATTACATAGTGTGGGGCAACAGCCCCATTATAAAGATGGACTTTAGACTGGTTAAATAGTCCCTTGAAAGTCTTTTAAACCCAGAATAAATATGGTTTCTTCCACCACCATGAGCCCCACCCTGCTATCCAGCAAAGGATTATGAGAAAAATCTATTTAAAAAGAAGTAGGCTAGGTGCAGTGTCTCATGCCTGTAATCCCAGCACATTGAGAGGATGAGGCAGGTGGATCACTTGAGGTCAGGAGTTCAAGACCAGCCTGACCAACATGGTGGAACCCCATCTCTACTAAAAATACAAAAATTCGCCGAGTGTGGTGGCAGGAACCTGTCATCCCAGCTACTTGGGAGGCTGAGGCAGAAGAATTGCTTGAACCTGGGAGATAAAGGTTGCAGTGAGTGGAGATTGTGCCACTGCACTCCAGCCTGGGCAACAGAACAAGATTCCATCTCAAAAAAAAAAAAAAAAAAAAAGAAAGAAAGAAAAGAAAAAAGAAGCAGTTACATTTTCTTTGCACATCTCAATAGAATGTGTAAATTTGCTACCGTGTTATCAAATGAACATTTACTGAATGTCAACAACATGCCAGGTATTGTACAAAATTTTAAATACAACCTAATTTTATTTACTCCTCACTGTGGAGTAGGAACTATTCATACTATTCTTATCCTTCTTTTACAGTTGAAGAGCTTGAAGCACAGTATGATTAGGTAACTTTTGCTAAATCAATGATGGGATGAGGATTTGACCTCAAGCACTCTGACACAGAACCCACACTCTTAGACATGTTCTCAAAACCCTTCCTATTGTGTGTTATATAATTAACAGAGTTTCCTACTAGGTCTCTCTTATTTGACTAAGAATGATTTTGAAATTGATGATAAAAGGAAACTACCCAACAATATGGGAAGTATGAAATTATTTATATAAATTGTGTATTTTTTTTTGAGACAGAGTCTCACTCTGTCACCAGGCTTGAGTGATGTGGCATGATCTCGGCTCACTGCAACTTCCGCCTCCTGGGTTCAAGCGATTCTTCTGCCCCAGCATCCTGAGTAGCTGGGGTTATAGGCACATGACACCACGCTCAGCTAATTTTTGTATTTTTAGTAGAGACAGGGTTTTACTATGTTGGCCAGGATGGTCTCGATCTCTTGACCTCGTGATCTGCCTGCCTTGGCCTCCCAAAGTGCTGGGATTACAGGCGTGAGCCACCGCGTCTGGCCAATTGTGTATTTTTGTACACAGAGAGTTATCTGAAGTGACATTTGCCAAGAGATTGAGAATTGTTGACCCTGAGTAGTAGGATTTAGAATGACTTAAATTTTTCCTTATTCTTTTTTAACTACAATTTTTATATAATTACAGATTCACTTGATAAGCAGAATAAGGCTAGGCGCTGTGGCTCATGCCTGTAATTCCAGCACTTTAGGAGGCCAAGGTGGGCGAATCACAAGGTCAGAGTTTGAGACCAGCCTGGCCAACATGGTGAAACTCTGTCTCTACTAAAAATACAAAAAAATAGTTGGGAGTAGTGGCGGGCACCTGTAATCCCAGCTACTCGAGAGGCTGAGGTAGGTGAATTGCTTGAACCTGGGAGGTTACAGTGAGCCAAGATCATGCCACTGCACTCCAGCCGAGAGACAGTGCAAGACTCCGTCTCAAAAAAAACCAAACCAAACCAAACCAAAACAAACAAACAAACAAAAAACAAATAAGCAGAATAATACAATGAGGTTTGTGTTAGAAAAGAATTGGCTTCACTAAAATAACAAATCAGAAAATCTGCCGCTTGACGCATGCAATTTTATTTCTTTACTGCTGCAGGTCAGGCAGCTTCCTTCTGAATGGTAACTTGGCAATCCAGTCTACTTCTGTCTTATAGTTTCACCATTTTAACCAGCAGTTTCTAGGGACACAGAGGCAGAGGATGAAAGGGAATAAAGAATTTACACCTGCTGTTAAATGCCTTCATTGGCCCAGAACCAGTTATATGGCTGCAATTAAATTGTAAAGGATAGGAAGTGTGGACTCTCATGTGTCAGAAGGCAAAAACTGGATATAGATAAGCACAAGTAATCTCCATGGCAATATGATTTCCATTTTGAAGATCATTAAAAAAGAGGATGGCCTCTAGAGTCAGGCTGCCTGGGTTCACCTCCCAGCTTAGACATTTATTGACTATGAGATTCTGAACAAGTTATTCACCCTGATTGTGCCTCAGATTCCTTATTTGTCCAATGAGACTAACAAGGTTGCTATTCAGATTAAATAAGATTGTCGACAAGTACAATAGATTGTGCACAAAGATGGCTATGATAGATCCTCCTGTTCCTATATACCTGTCCCTTTGCAATGTGACTTCTCCACTCCTCCCATCAAAAGGTGGAGTTTTATTCCCCCATAGATCTAGGTTGTACCTAGATCCTGTGACTTGCTTTGACTAACAGAATATGTAGAAGTGATGTGTATTCCAAGCCTAGAATACAAGCAGCTTGCTACTTCTCTCACCTCTTGCAATTCTGCTCTGAAATGCCCATATGAAGAAGCCTGATCTAGCTTACTGGAGGATGAAAGATCACATGGAAGAGAGATAAACTTCCATTTGAAGCCCCCTCTGCTAACCAATTGTAGCCATTTCCAATATCCAGACATACAAGAGAAGACGAGTTAGGCCATCAGAGCTGACAGATACTTTGCAGTCACATGCATGATCCCAGCAAAGAAAAGCAGAAATACCATGCAGCTGAGTCCAGCCCAAATTGCTGATTTACAGAATTGTAAGCAACTAGAATGTTTGTTGTTTTAAGCCACTAAATTTAGCATGGTGTCTGGCTTGGCACAGTGCCTGGCACATAGTAAGTACTTATTAAATGTCAAATGTCATGATGTTATCATTACTATCTTCATTTAATTTAAAGCTCATAATATTTCTATAAGGCAGACAGAGCGGGAATTTCTAATCTCATTTCATAGGTGAGGAAATAAAAGGCCAGAGATGGTAAGTGGTTTGCCTGACATCACATAGTCTTTAAGAAATCAAGTGAGCATTTAAGATTTGGCTTTATGAATTCTTCTCCTGTGCAGCCCTATTCTACAAAAATAAACCCCTTCATGAACAGGAACAATGAGCCACAGTGCAATATTTGCTCCTATAGTTTCCAAATTACAAATTTCCCATCAAAGTGCTTAATCAGCCTCCCAGTACCTAAGTCTTTCCTGTTAACAACCTGCATTCAGTACCTACAATGTCGAGTTAAACTTGTCAACTTGAGAAAGGTAAGTAAAGCAATTATTATTATTATTGTGAGACAACTTCTCATCCTGTCACCCAGGCTGGAGTACAAATGACACAATCTCAGCTCACTTAAGCCTTGCATTCCTGGGCTCAAGCGATCCTCCCACTTCAGGCTTCCAAGTACCTAGGACTATAGACACATGTCACTGTGCCTGGCTGATTTATGTAATTTTTGTAGAGATGGAGTCTCATTTTTCTGCCCAGGCTGGTCTCAAGCTTCTGGCTTCAAGCAATCTTTCCACCTCAGCCTCCCAATATGCTGGGATTATAGATGTGATCCACAGTACCCAGCCTGCAATTTTTGTTTTAATATCAAGGAAAATAATTTACTTGGTAGAGACTTGGAGAAGAGGTTTTCTCTTTGTAATCAGAAGTGAGATTTACCGGGTATCCGTGTACCTGATGCAGTAGTGATCAAAATTTCCTGAGAATGATTCCTACCACTTTGGCAATGGATCTCACTGACCTGTCAATCACAAGTATTAACAAGTTCCAGAATTCACCATTTCCCCACCCACACCTGCAGGTATTTCTTTTAGTCATATATGTATCTCAGTAAGTTTTAAAGGTTCTTGTTCTCTTAGAGTTGAAACATGAGTTCTATCCCATTGAACCAACAGAAATCCAGTTTTTTGCAAACATTTCTAATCTTTCTCTCTACACCAAAGAAGGCCTTCAAACATAATTAATTTATCTCTTTCCTTCATTTCCCCATAATCAATCCATAAGCAAATGTCTGGCTTTATCTGCAAACACTACCCTGAGTAAAAGCACTTCTCACCAACTCTACTGTGAAAGCACTAAGTCTAAGTTATCAATATGTTGTTTTTTTTCCTATGTAAGTATTTACTGAGGACAGGCAATGTGTTCTAAAAAAGAATTCAGAACATATAAGGAATTCAAACAACTCAATAGATAAAAAAAAAAAAAGAAAAATTAAATAGGCAAAAGACCTTAATAAACATTTCTCAAAAGACATACAAATAGCCAACAGACATATGAAAAAATGCTAAACATCATTAATCATTAGGGAAACGCAAATCAAAACCATAATGAGATATCACTTTACTCCAGTTAGAATGGCTACTATGAAAAAGACAAAAGATAACAAATATTGGAAATTGTAGAGAAAAAGAAACCCTTACACGCTATTGGTGAGAATGTAAATTAGTACAGCTATTATGTAAAGCAGTATGGAGGATCTTTAAAAAAATTAAAAATAGAAGTACCACATAATTTAGCAATTCCACTACTTGGTATATATCCGAAAGAAATAAAACATGTATGTTAAAGGGATATCTGCACTCCTATGTTTATCACAGCACTATTCACAATAGCCAAAACACAAAATCAGCCTACTTGTCCACCAACAGATCAACAGATAAAAAAAGTGTGGTATAGATACACAATTAAATACTACTTAGCCATAAACAAGAATGGAATTCTGTCATTTGCAACAACAGGAATGGACCTGGAAGACATTAAGGTAAGTGAAATAAGCCAGACACAGAAAGACAAATACCATATGATTGTACTCATATGTGGAATCTAAACTGCTGATATCATAGAAGTAGAGAATAGAATAGAAGAGTGGTTACCAGAGACTGGGAGAGGAAGGTGGGCAGGAGAATGGAGAAAAATTTTCAACAGGTACACATGTATAATTAGCTATGAGGAATAGGTTCTGGTGTGCTATTGCACAGTAGTGTGATATATATTTCAAAATACCTAGAAGAATTTTGAATGTTACCACTACAAAGAAATGATAAATGTTTGAAGTGAGAAATATGCTCATTACCCTGATTTGATCATTACACAATGTATACATCTATAGAAACATCACATTGTACTCCATGAATATGTATAATTATTATGTGTCAATTAAAATTTCTTAAAAAGAAAAATAGTGCCAGGCATGGTGGCTTGTGCCTGTAATCCCAGCACTTTGTGAGGCTGAGGCTGGTGGATCACCTGAGGTTGGGAGTTCAAGACCAGCCTGACCAACATGGAGAAACCCCATCTCTATAAAAAAAAAAAAAAGAAAGAAAGAAAGAAAGAAAAGAAAAAAAGTTTAGGATGCTTAAATGCAAAGATTACTTGCAGTTTTCAACTGAATGATCCATACAATATAAATAAACTCTTCATGGTTACATGCTTCTCAAACCAGGAGAGTTTAAAAAGAACAGCTTTTAAAAATAACAAATATGATTCTGTCCTTTTGCTCCTGGGGACATAACGACTATTTTGCTTCTCATGACACTAAGAAACATTATAATGGCTATAGCAACTAAGCTGTATCAATAACGTTGTTCCTTTAAAGAAATCCATCAAGACAATACACACATTTGTTAAGAACAAAATAAAACAGTGAGGTAAATGGTCTGAAATCATGTTAAGTGAAAAACTTAATTGGTATTTCATTATCTTCAAATTGAAATGCATGCAAATGAGAGGGATCAAAAATCAAAACATGAAAACTTTTTTTAAGGAAATGATGCTGTGGGTTGATTTTTCACTATTTTCCCTTACTATTATATAGCATGTGAGAACTAAATAAAACCAAGAGGGGGAAAAAAAAAAAATCAACCAGGCCCTGGATGGTGGGGTTAAGAGTTGTTCTGGGAAGGTGTGAGAGCTGAAGAAATCGTTTAGCCTGTCTTTCTCCTTTTCTCTAAGACTCTGACTGTGATTTTTCTCACTAGTGACAAAAGAGATAACCTCTGGTGAGAATGAAATGATAAACGGTCTTTGAAAGTTTCTACTCTCTGAATACAGTGATTGTGAATGAAAGATCTCAGGAAGAATTTTCAAAAGGCTTGTTGCTCAATCACCAGGCTTTCGAGGAGTTGTGGATTGACTGCTGTCTGCCATATCACCAGAAACTGCTATAGCTCTCATGGCAAGCACAGGCTCATAATGAGAAGCTGCTGAGACTCAAAGCTATGTTTTAGCCCTAACCTCCGCATAGACTCACCGCGAAGCTCTTTGATTTCCAGCCAGAACTTTTATGAGGACACACCACACTTAACGAAACCCTTGACCTAACAGACCTATACTGAAGATGAAACCCCAAAGGCAGCCAAGGGATTTAGTATTTTAATCATGTTCTTTCATGCCTTAGTACCTTTAAGGTAAGCTCACATAAAGGTGGCCATGAAACAGTTAAATAGCAAAATCCCTGACTTCTGTAGTCAGTGAGAAATATCTGAGAGAGTGTCATAGGGTCAAAAGCTTCTCTGCAAAAGGAAGACAATTCAAGTAACAGATTCATTCTTTTTTTTTTCTACTCATTCATTCATTCTCATCACCTGAGGTTGGGAGTTCGAGACCAGCCTGACCAACATGGAGAAACCCTGTTTACTAAAAATAAAAAAAAAACTAGCGAGACATGGTGGCACATGATTGTAATCCCAGCTACTTGGGAGGCTGAGACAGGAGAAGCACTTGAACCTGGAAGACGGAGGTTGTGGTGAGCAGAGAACGCTCCATAGCACACCAGCCTGGGCAACAAGAGCAAAAATCTGTCTCAAAAAAAAAAAGGCATGGCCTAATTCCTCTCCTCTTGAAAATACACTGATATTTAGTGTATTAAATCTGTGCCCTTTTGTACCCATCTTTTTCATGAGTGAAATGAAAAATAAAGCACTTCTGCTGTCTCAGCACATTTTCGAGACATTCTAAGAAATGTCTTGAAAAAGTAAATCTATAAAGACAGAAAGTAATTAGTGGTTGCCTAGGGCTAGGGGTTGGGAATAAGAGCGATTCCAAATGGGTATGAGGTTTCTGTTTGGGGTGATGGAAATGTTCTAAAATTAAGTTGTGGGAATGTTTGCACAACTCTGAGAATATACTAAAAAAAACACTGAACTGTATACTCTAAGTAGGTGAATTTTATGGCATATGGATTACATCTCAATAAAGCTGTTAAAAAATTAGATGAAATGGACAAATTCCTTGAAAAACACAATTTAACAAAACTAATACAGGAGGAAATAGAAAATCTGAATGAAATTACACATCAGTGAAATTGAATCCTTCATTTAAAAAACCTTCCCACAAAGTAAACTTCAAATCAAATAGCTTCAATGATGAATTCTGAACATTTAAGGAAAAAATAATATGAATCTTACAGAAAACTCTTTCAGAGACTAGAAAAGAGGAGGGTTTAATTTCCAACTAATTTTATAAGATCTGCATAACCTCGAAGTTTCCTTCTGTTCCTAGATTACCGAGAGTTCATAAAGAAGTATTAAATTTCATGTAAAAAAATTTCTGTATCGAGATGATTGTATATATTTTCTCCTTTATATAAAAAGGTTGATATAACCAGGTGGGATTTATACCAGGAATGCAACCTTGGGATGAGCATAAAAAAGACAAATTGTAAAAGATTGTTAAATCATACTTCACTAAAATTAAGAATTTCTGTTCATCAAAAGTTACTGTTCAGAGAAGGAAAAGACAAACCACTGACTGAGAAAAGATATTTGCCATCATGCAGTGGTGCACCAAGGGCAAGGTATTGGGGAGTCTGCCTTACATGCAGACAGTAAAAGGGTCCATTGTCTGAAAATGTAAAGGCCATACTAAAACTGACTAAAAGTCAGTCTGCACTTTATTATTATCATGCACTGGAAATTCTAAACATTGTCATAATACTAATCTAGAAAAAGTATCTTTTATTAGTTTAAGTTCTAAATGAAAGTAGGATCCGCAGATCTGGAGTAATCCAAGATCCTTTCAGAGAGTCCTTGGAGTCAGAATATTTTCATAATTAAAACATCGCCTTCCTTTTTCATTGTGTTCACTGTATGTGCTGATGGTTCAAAACAATAGTGACTAAAACTACTTATTCCATAGCAGGAATCAAGGCAGTGGCACAGATTAGACTAGTACGCATTGTATTCTTCGCCACTAGACACTGACAGTTAACAACAATAACAAAACCCTAGCTTTACTTAAGAATATCCCTAATGAAGCAGTAAACATTTTATTGTTGTTTAACTTTTTAATTAAAATTTCAATTAAAATTTTAAAATGTATTAAAACGTCTAATTTTATTAAATCCTAAATGTTCTTACCACCAAAACATTATGCCTATGTGAGGTGATGAAAACGTTAATGTGCTTGACTTTCACAATGTACCGTAATATATGTATAACTTTTTAATCAACTATACCTACAGCTAGAAAAAGATAATAAATTAATTAATTTTAAAATAAAAGATTTTATTAAATATGGACATTAGCATACCCGTCTTTTTTACATGATAACATGGAAACTAAAGCATTTCTATTGTCTCACGGAAAAGCACTTTGTGAGTATCTGACTGTGACCTCATCTAGCCACATTTTTTTTCTTTTTATGTAACACCAGTTTGATTTTAAAAAAACAACTGACAGGCTGTAGTTATTTGGACTTAGTTATTTAGCAGAAATTTTCTTTAAAATGACCAAAGTAAACCTGGCACTTCAAGGAAAAGAACTAAAATATCTGTTATCTAAAAGTTGACCTTTCAAACCTAAATTGCATGTTGGAAACTTAATCTGCTACAGTGAGCTTGAAAGCTGCTGTGAGCTTGAAAACTCTTCTGATGAGATTGGTGGTACTAATAAATGTAGTGTTTTTGCAATTATAAAATGGAATGTGTCTATCAAAAGCATTTTAGAAAATCTCTCAATTCTATCCTGAAATGATGTTATTCTGATAATGAAGCTCAGATCTGCAACTTTAGTGTTACATATTTTTCACTTCAATAAAATTAATGGCCGGTTTTTCCTGATGATTTATAGGAACAGTATCTTTCAACATACTGCCCACATTATCCTCCAATACCTGCAATACTTTTCTTCAGTAACTGTATTTCTGATAACATTATGATTTGATGGGAAACAATTGAAAATATAGCCAATGTAATCAAATTAGGTTAGCCTGCTATTGCTCTCAGGTGTTGCTTATCTTCACGAATGATTAATATTGATTGACTTTGTTCTTAGGTGATTTTAAATCTTTCAGTCCTCTTCAGCATGAACTGTAACTTCTCATCATGAATGCACATAGTAACTGCATTCTCAGAAGATTTATGCAATTAACCAATTGATACAAGGTTTCTTTTTCTTGAAACTTTTTAGAAGATGACAATATTTCTCTGGATTCAGCTCTAGCTGAGTCAGAGAACCCTGAACTCCCCTCATAAAAACATAAACTTCGCTTTATATTTAACCCGAAAAAACAAATACCTTATGATCTGGGTAGGAGTACCTGGAAATATCTGGGATCGTTTGATAAACATAGTAAATAAAGCAAAAGTAATTGCTTTATAACATAGGAACTTAATGAAGTTATTGCATAAAAATTCTGCTTTAGTCATCTTTGAGGATCGTCTTAACCCTTGATCTGTAAAATTGTCTTAAGCATTCTTAACATGTTAAATCACAAAATTTTAGCTCAGGTTTACAAAGAGCCATATTTTTTTGGTCCATAATGAGTATAAATTTACGGTTGTATCTTGTGTCTTGATTCTCTGATATTTGAACTTGGCCATCTGTGATGCTACTTTTTTAAGACTAAAAGACACCTGCTAAATAGGAACAGGATAACCAGTTCTACCAAAAACATTACCAACCAAACCTCCCCACTTCTTTTTTTGGACTTTCCTTTTGCTTTCAACCTATTAAACTGTAAAGCAGAGATTTAACATTTCCCTATTATTCTGCTTTGGCTCACGTACTGAACTGACCACACAGCACTCCACTGGATCTTTTCAGTTGTTCATGAATTAAAATAATGCCCACGTTTTACAGTTTTTGGAATAGTCTCAGCAATAGATCTGTAGTTTCAGTACCTGTATTTACAAGATCAAGATACTTTCATGTGTTTCAAAAATAGCTGTATTTTTATTTTTTGCTTTGTTTTTTGTGGGTTTGTTTGTTTTTTCACTTTTTAAAAGTCACAGTGTTTTGAGCCTGGTGTAAATGCTAGGAATATTATATGGACTTGGTATCTGCATCTCCTTACTTGTACCGCACAACACTGCCATTCAAATAATGAATAATACCTTGTCAGGATAAGAACTTATACCCTCTGTGTGATTTTTTAAAAATATATGTGATTTTTTTTTAAATATATGTGATTTCTAAAATAAACTTTTTGTATATAATCATTAAAAAAAGAAAAAAAGGGCCGGGTGCAGTAATCCCAGCACTTTGTGAGGCCGAGTCATGCGGATCACAAGGTCAGGAGATCAAGACCATCCTGGCCAACATGGTGAAACCCCATCTCTACTAAAAGTACAAAAAATTAGCTGAGTGTCACAGCTACTCAGGGGGCTGAGGCAGGAGAATTGCTTGAACCCAGGAGGAGGAGATTGCAGTGCACTACAGCCTGGGTGACAGTGTGAGACTCTGTCTCAAAAAAAAAAAAAAAGAAAGAAGAAAGAAATGTGTCAACATGTGGAAAAGTTGAATTAAACCAGGGAAGTAATATTTTCCAAATCATCAATGCATAATGCTACAATGTCAGGCATGAGTAAAAAGATTGATTCAGAATATAAGTCAACAGATTTTAATGTGAGATAGTATGAAAATTTCACTTATATGGTTTCAGAACACATTATAATTAACCTGTAAGAAACTAACTTTTGTCAAGTTTCAGTGTACTATCAAACACGAATACCTACAATTAATTAAAGAGCCTACTAAAATACCCTCCCTCCTTCAACTACATATTCATGTAAGGCCAGATTTGTTTCAACTGCTTTAGAACAATATATAGCAACCGATTGGATGCAGAAGCATATTTGAGACTCTAATTGCATCAGTGTAAAACAAGACCACTCTTCTCACTAGATTTTGTTTTGTTTCAGAAAATTATTCTTCATAAATCTATATTATGTATGTTAATATGAGTTTATGTATTTTTATGGTGTAAACTTAATTTTAAAATTAATACTGCTCTTGAGCTTCCATCTCTAATAGGGTAAATATCAATAGATTTAACCAACATAAACAAAAGCAAAGAGATCAGTAATATACAAGAGTACAATGATGTTCTAAGACCAAAAAGTGTAAGCACTGCTGTTTTAAACAACTGCTATTACTGTTGAGTTTTAGTAATACATGTAATTATCAAATTAGTACATTATTATCACTTACTCTGTAATAAGTGTTTTATTATTTGCATAAGTTAATTCGGAGAACTCTGCTTCTACAGTTAGCCCACTACACACAGTCTCAGCTACATGCCTTCATTTGAAAAAGTTCGTAATGATCCGCAACTGAGCTTGCTTCACACATAGTTTTTGTCTCCACCTCTGTGGTACTACATACTCCAGCATTTAAACAGTGAATTCAAAATAAAGCAATGAGAAAAGTGATTGTAAAAACAAGCAGAACACAGGTTACTTCAATTCTGTCATTCAATGTGACTATTTGGAGCTTTTATTTCTGTTGAAATTTTAAAATAAAATTAAACAGTGTTAACTGTTTTAGTAAGGGTGAATTTTAGTTCCTACATGAAATATTTTGCTAAATTTTAATAGAATCTGTAAACCTGAAATGTATTCTTTTTAAAATTGTTCATTTTTAAGCTAAAATATTAAGAAAGCAATTTTTACTGATTATTACATTATTATTACTATTGAACAATAATTTTATCCTACAGAGGAGGAGGATGTTAACAAAAGATCCCCTTGGGGTATCATACACATTAGATATATCACTGCTAACACCATAATAAATGGTCACATGTGGGATGTTTCCTCCCTGAGTTTAGTATCAGGAACTTGTTTTTGTTGTTGTTTTTAACTGAGACGAGATCTCACTCTGTCACCCAGGCTGGAGTGCAGTGGCATGATCTTGGCTCACTGCAGCCTCAGACTCCCAGACTCAAGCAAGCCTCCCACTTCAGTTTCCCCAAGTAGCTGGGACTACAGGTGATGCCACCATGCCGAGTTAATTTTTGTGTTTTTAGTAGAAAGGAGTTTCACCGTGTTGTCCGGGCTGGCCTCAATCTCCTAGGCTCAAGTGATCTGTTCGCCTGGCTTCCCAAAGTACTAGGAAGGACTTGTTTTTCAAGGATGGCTTATAGCTCCTTTATTCATCTGTCCTCTTTTGTGTCTGACTTTTTTCACTCAAAATTTTGACTGTAAAAGTCATTCATCTTGTTACATGTACCAAGTAATTAATTTTATTTAATCTTCTTAATCTGGTATCATTTTTCACAACCCTGCTCATGTCATCTCTTCAGCGAAGTCCCCTCACTCCTTAGCCAATTATAACATTTTGTAAAGCACTTATCACATTGAAGCTAGCCTATTATCTCTTTTAAGCTAGACAGCTGGGGAACCCATTTCCTAGTCTAAGGCTTGACACTTAACAGTATCTCAATTATTGTATTAGGGTTCTCCAGGAAAACAGGAGATGTATATATGTATATTACTTACACACACACACACACACACACATACACACACACGCACACGTTTCAGTTCAAGGTAGGAAAAAACCTAGGTCCTAGATCAAAAGCAGTCAGGCAGAAGTAATTCCTTCTTATTCAGCCTTTTTGTTCTATTTGCGCCTACAACTAATTGGATGAGGCCTACCAACATTACAGAAGGTAATCTGTTGTACTCAGTCTATTGATTCAAACGTTAACCGGATCCAAAAACACTCTCACAGAAATACCCAGAGTAATATCTGACGAAATATCTGGGTACCCAATGGGCCAAAGTGATACATTAAAATTAACTATCACATTTATTAGTATTTGTTAAATAAGTTGATCTTTCCATCAGTATCTCAGGAAAGACATAAACATGTAAGAATTATATTTACAAAGCAGAATAAAATAAGGGCTAATAAGGGGTATATAAAATTCACGTTTCACTCCATCTAAAAATTAACTTCTTATCTGAGGGGCAATACATAAGTAAAATTTTGATAAGAGAGGACTTGTGTAGTGGTGACACTGTTGTATTGAGGCAGCTTCAGCATAGCAGATTCTTCCTCAGTTTAGATTCAGATCACCATTGGAAAGCAGCTTTGACTAAAGAAGGTTTCTGAGATGGATGTTCAGATAATTAAATGCCCAGAGTCTTCCCCAACCTGGGGGAAATTTTTTAAATTTTCCAATGTTGGAATATCTTCTGTTGTTATCCTCAGGGATCAGTCTTGGCTCTGAGTTAGTTACCATGGAGACCAACTAAGTCTTATGGTTTTTCCTTAGCATTGTTTAAGAAAATCCAGACTGGTACCTATTAAGAAAATATTCTAACATGTGGCTTTACACCAAAACATATGACCATGTCCTTTAAAAAAAAAAAAAAAGGCAATGGTATTTGTACAAGAATGTGGAGGCTAGCATGCTCCAAAAATGCAAACCTTGATAAGTAATTATACTCTATTTATACTGTATTTAGCTTTTCTAATTTCCAAGTAAAAAATGTTTATTGGCTAGGTGCAGTGGCTCACGTCTGTAATCCCAGCACTTTGGGAAGCCAAGGCGGGCAGATCACAAGGTCAGGAGATCGAGACAATCCTGGCTAACATGGTGAAACCCCTTCTCTACTAAAAATACAAAAATTATCTGGGTATGGTGGCACATGCCTGTAGTCTCAGCTACTCAGGAGGCTGAGGCAGGAGAATCGCTTGAACCCAGGAGGTGGAGGTTGAAGTGAGCTGAGATCTCACCACTGCACTCCAGCCTGGGTGACAGAGCAAGACTCCGTATCAAAAAAAAAGTGTTTATTTTAGAAAATTTGAAAAATAAGTTAAAACCCAAAGAGTAAATTTAAAATCACCTATAATCATTTTTCTCCTTTTATGGTGGAAAACAATATAAAGTAAACCGTGTAAGCCTTTTCCTCTTCCCCTCCAGTCTCACCACCCCCGTCTCTGAGATAGCCACCTTTATCAGTTTGGTCCTTATCAGTCTTGCCAGTTTCTCTCCTGTTTATTCATTTATTCATCCAGCAAATACTTACTGAGTGAGCACCTTGGGCCAAACGTGATTCTAGACACTGGTATTTAATTGAATCCAGTAAGATGCCTGTTCTCATGAATATTTTATAAATTTCAGTGAGAGAAGACAAAAAGTAGGCTGGGTGCGGTGGCTCACGCCTGTAATTCCAGCACTTTGGAAGGCCAAGGCAGGTGGATCACGAGGTCAGGAGTTTGAGACCAGCCTGGCTAATATGGTGAAACCTCGTCTCTACTAAAAATACAAAAGTTAGCTGGTGTGTTGGTGGGCACCTGTAGTCTCAGATACTCGGGAGGCTGAGACAGGAGAATCTCTTGAATCTGGGAGGTAGGGGTTGCAGTCAGCCGAGACTGCGCCACCGCACTCCAGCCTGGGCGACAGAGTGAGACTCTGTCTCAAAAATAAATAAATAAATAAAATGTAAATCAGTAAACAAATTAATAAACAGAAATATACTGGCTAATAATAAATGTTATGCAGAAAATAAAAAGGTGCTATCATATCTGAGACTAAACTATGACAATAAAATCAGCCCTGTGAAGATTGAGGGAAGCTATTGCAGGTACAGAAAACAGTAGGAAAAAGGCCTTAACGTAGATAAAGAAAGAAGGCCAGTATGTGTAGCTCTATAATATGGTAGGAGTGGAGGGAGAAAGCAAGAGAGAGTTTTGAGATGAGAGTTGAGCATGGGATAACTCGTGGAGGGATTTGGAGAAGGTAAGTATTGAAAAAGTCTGGTTTCTAAGTGCAAGAGAAAGCCACTGAAGAATATTAACAGGGGAGTGATATGCTCTGATTTATATTTTTAACATTTTCACTGTGGTTTGACTGTGGAAAATAGATTTTTGGGCAGAGATTCCCAGCATGAGATCCATAGACACTCTAAGATATTCAAAGATAGAATTCAGGGAGTTCATTACCTTGAATGGGAGAAAAGTACCTGGCCTAGCCCCTCAAAGAAGAAAAAAATCTCAAAATTATTCCACTTGTCAACTCTACAATTCACCTTCCCAGAATATCTAAATAATTGTCTCTGGCTTCAGGAAGGTAGCAGGATCCTCAATTATAATAGCAAGGTTCTTCCTTTTTCTATTTCTTCTCTAAAATTGTGTTTAAAACTAAATCCTACTGGAGGCCTACTTGCGTAAAGGACTTATACAAAGAGAAACCCAGGCTTATGGAAGGTGACCAGATTGAGAGTTACTTGCGGGGGTTAGGGTAGAAGAGTCCCCACAACTTGAACCCAGCACCTCCATACTCCACCTCATCTTCTCTGTGATTTTGGCTCACTGCTGCCAACAGCAAAAGGAAAGTAGAAATAAAAAATACCTTGGAACAGAGAAGGAGAATGAGGCTTAGGAAGCACATCTGGAGAGAAAGAATCAAGTGCTTCTTGAAACTATTTAGCAGTATTTCCCAAACATGAGCACTTGTGAAAAACAAATTCCTCTGCTCCACCCTAGGTATATTAGCTTGGGCCTTCTAAGGGTGGGGCCAGGAATCACTGCTAGCAATTATAATGATCAGCCCATTTGGAAAACACGGAATATCTGTGGGGGAAGATCTAGAAGAATCCATAGCACACAGTACTCAGCAGGTTCAGACTTGAGAAAGTAACAATTTGACTCTCATAGCTCTCACATGTGGTTTTTGGTTTAAATAGTTAGGGGCATCTTCATTGGCAGATTATTAGAAGGGTGACTAGCATATTAATACACTAAACAATTCATATTAAATAAAACTGCTGAGATTACTGACATTGAGAAAGAGAATGAATTATATATCTACCATTGTACCCTTCAAGATGTAAAATTATTTTCTTTCATGCTGCCAGAACAAGTGGACTCCATTAGGTGTTACCCAAGACCACACAATTTATTAAATGACACTTAGAAACCCTAATAAAAGTGATTAATATGAGTGCATTCTGAGCTCTGAGTAAATTTTCCAGATAATCTATTGCTTCTGCATTCAGAGAACTGACTGTGCGTGTGTGTGTGTGTGTGTGTATGCATACAAATGTGCACATACGGCCGGCCTCAGTGACCCATGCCGGTAATCCCAACACTTTAGGAGACTGAAGTGGGCAGATCACCTGAGGTCAGGAGTTCGAGACCAACCTGGCCAACATGGCGAAACCCATCTCTACTAAATATACAAAAATTAGTTGGGCGTGGTGGCAGGCACCTGTAATCCCAGCTATTCGGTAGGCTGAGGCAGGAAAATTGCTTAAATGCAGGAAGTGGAGGTTTTAGTCAGCCCTGATTGCACCACTGCACTCCAGCCTGGGCGACAGAGCGAGACTCCATCTCAGACAACAACAACAACACAAATGCGCACATATGTGCATGCAAGAGAAGGAGGGTTCTTTTTTGCCAATAGAATCACAGAATATTAGAGAATTAGAATTGGCGGTATCATCTAGTCTCATGGCTTTAAATGCTATCTACATATTTCCAGCTCCAAATTCCATATCTCTAGTTCTGACCTTCCCCTGATCCTCAGATTCTTATACCCAGTGGTTTACTTAACACTTACTTTAATATACGTCTAAAAGTTTATAAGACTAAAACTAAACTTTGGATTCTCAACTAATGATAGCAAAGCTCTTCCTTTTCAATTTTTTCTCTAAGACCATGTTTAAATCTAAACATGGCTTTCTACTGGAAGCCAACTTACTTAAAGGGCTTATACAAAGAAAAACCTAACCTTATGAAAAAAAAGACTAGGCTCATGGCAAATAAGGCATCCCCCTTTTTTTCCCATCTCATTTGATAGGAACTCATTTTTTCCAGATGCTTGGTCATCCTTAATTCTTGTTTCTCTCCCATTCCTCACCAAAATCCTTTACCCAAGATTTTCTTTCGTTTGTTTGTTTGTTTGTTATTTTGTTTTTGAGACAGGGCCTCACTCTGTCATCTAGGCTGGAGTGCACTGGTGGCCTGATCATGGCTCACTGCAATCTTGACCTCCTGGGCTTAGGTGTTTCTTTCACCTCAACCTCCTGGGAACACCCAGGATGGGTGTAGCTGGGAACACCCAGGATGCCTGCACCACCACACCCAGCTAATTAACCAATCCTTTCTGCTTCCCCCTTAAACATATATCCAGAATCCACTCACTTCTCAACACCTTCACTGTAAACATCCCAAGCCTTCCCTGGATAAGTGTAGGAGCCTTCTAATTGGTCCCCTTTGCTTCTACACTTGTCCTTCTTCCATCTACTTTTAATATACATCAAAGAGTTCTTGATTGTCGATTTCATTTTTATTATGAAAAAATTCAAACAAATATAAAAGAAAGGATAACAATGTAATAAAACTCCCATACCTACTCATCATTAGCTTCAACAATTGTTGATACATGGCCATTTTTGTTTTATCTACATCACTGTCCACCTTCTCCTCACCCCAAAGGAGAGTGGGATGGGGAGAAACCCTCAAATGACTTCCTGTCTCATTCAAAACAAAATTTTAAATCCTTCCCATGGCATGCAAGTGCTCTCATGCTCCCTCTTGCTTACTCCCTCCCCATAACATTAAACCTCCTGGCTCTTTCTCAAACACATTACGATGTTTCTGTCTCAGGGACCTTGCACTTGTTTCCTGGAATTCACGTTCCCCTAACCCCTCGATATTTCCTTGTCCCATGCATGTTCCCTCTCTTCCTTTAGGTCTTCACCTTGTTAATTTAAGTTTAGACTAAAGCTGCCTTCTTACTTAAGTTTTGCCTAAAAGTCTCTCCATATATAGTGAAAACAATCTAACTGGATGGTAAACAGACTGTAACCTACTCTTGTACTGATGAAGGAAATTAAATAGCATTGATAGAAAAACAAAACCTTACAATTTATAGTTGCCATATAATAAAGTAAATTTTGTGGAGTTGTGTGCTGTTTAATACAATACCTCCCCAGCTCTGTCTAAGGCATAATATTAACTGCCTCCCTGTAAACCATTTAACCTTATCTATCCTCCCTACATTCTTAGCAAAGTTCCCAGGCCTCTAAAAGTTCCTGTGTGTCTTGCTCACCAGCTGCAAGGTCACAAAGCAAATAGGCTGTAAACTGTGAAATGTGGTTTTCAAAATGTTACTTTTGAAACGTAAAGTGCATCACAAGACATGCCACAAGCTAATTAACTGTTCTTTGTTCTCGCTTCTGTAAAACCTGCTTCCAGCTTCATCATCCTGTACCAACTAGGTGCATAAAAGGCACCCCATTTTCTTTGTCCTTTGCTCAGAATTAGAAAGCAATTCCGCTAAGCCGGTAATCACATTCAATAAAATCCTCCTGCAACCCCCACTGGTCTCTCCAAATCTCTAATTTCTGGCTACAGTACTAATTACAGGGTTTTGACCAATCATAGGCTGCCAACTGTTAAAACCATGTTGACAATAACCAATTCAGCTATTTCTAAACCTCACTTCCATCTTCTGCACATAAATGTTGTCTTACCATGTGGCAGCCCCAGCGTCACTCTGAACCTGTTCTGGTTCTGTGGGTTGCATTGTTCGTGAATCATTCTTTACTCAAAGTTTGTTCAATTTAATTTGTCTGAAGTTTCCTTATAACAATCAGCAGCATTTCCTACTGCCCGGTTTTGTTGACACATGACAAGCTTCAAATATTCCTCTGCCCTTTGGCTGCTAATAGGCATAGTTTAAAAGTCTGCACTGTTTACTTTCTGGCTACTCATCCTTCTACACATATGTAAATTTCCATACAATACCTTATTTCTAACAAGATGCGACTACTCTTTGTAAAAGGCATTCTCACCCTTTCTCTGGGCTGAATGATATGCTCTCTGCTGCACTTAGACCAACTAGAGACCAACAAACCCTCAAAAGCAAAGGCATTAAAAACAAAAATGAAAAAATGGGACCAAATTAAACAAAAAAGCTTCTGGACAGCAAAAGAATTAACAGAGAAAACAGGTAACCTACAGAACAGGAAAAAAATATTTGCAAACTATATTTCAATAAAGGACTAATACCCAAAGTCTACTGGGCACTCAAAAAATGTCAGCAAGGAAAAAACAATCCCATTAAAAAGTGGGCAAATCACATGAACAGACATTTCTCAAAAGAAGATATACAAATGGTTAACAAACATGAAAAAATGCCCAACATCACTAATCACCAGGAAAATAAAACGCAAATTAGACTCAACAGATACAGTTTTAAAGAAGGAATGCTTTCCAATCCTGCAGCAAGGTTGAAGCAACTCATTGTAAGCCAGGATAAGGACTCTGAATTTTATTCGTAGTGTTGCACCATAACACAGTAAGACTTCAATGTTTTTTATTATTAAAATTTATTTTAACAGTAAAAATTTCTTATGAATGTACTTAATGGCATTGAAGTGTATACTTTAAACTGGCTAGAATGCTGTTTTGTGTTATACAGATTTATCATATAACAGAATAAAATAAAAATTGGTTTTTTCAGCAGGCTGGGATCACGCACATCACCTCCTTCAGCCTCTGAGGCTTACTCTGTCCCACCTGCACCTCAGGGATCCAGGTGGACCAGCCTGAGGCTGGCAAGATCCCTTTTTGCAACTGTGCCTCAGAAGATGCCATTGGACTATCAGCCCTGTGTGTTTATTAACTCATACAGGCATTCATCTACTGACTCACCACAGTCTGATCCCAATACCCAGGAGAAGGCCAGTTGCAGTGGGCAATAAAGCACTTACATCTGCAGAAAGTGCCAAGTCGAATTTTCCAGGGTCCTCAGGACCCGCCGTGTCTTCTGGAAGTGGTGGTCCTGGCACACCTGAAAGTTCACACTGCACCTGCGCGGCTCTCAGCTCTGCTTTCTCGCACTGTGCCACCGCTAGAGGTGCAGGGTCAGCAGGAGACTGAGGCTCAGCTCTCGGTCTTACACATCTCTAATCTTGCCTTTCTATGGAGCTCTGATTCCATATATCACTCAGGCCTTCCTTCTCTTAGGCTTTAGAACACCAAGGCCAGCCCCATCTTTTTACAATATCCAAGCCCCATCCCTTGACAGTGGCCCTTCCTCCGCATCACCTAATCCCCTCCTTGGACTCCCTTGGCCACTTTTCTAGAGATTTTCAACCCAAATACTTCTCTCAAGTAGGAAACTCAGGCTGATGCACTTATGGTTTAAAATATTTTGAACACTTCTTCAAAAGGAGAGTCTTACTATCCTGCATATTCATGACTGAGAAATCCAGTGTAACCAAATGAGCTCTTTTCAAAAAAAATGAGTAATCATACTTTTAATAACAATGAGTTGACATTTTTGAAAGCATTGGATGTGGCAGTTTCAGTGATAAATGGTTTACTTGCATTGTTGCATTAAATTTTTAACAACTCTTAAATCAGAAAGTACCTGCAGTCATTTCAAAGGGAACATTTAAGGTAGAAAAAGCTCAGGCTTCTGGAGCTCTGACAGTTGTCTTTTAAAAACACAGAAAGGGCCAGGCACACTTTGGGAGGCCAAGGCTGGCGGATCATGAGGACAGGAGTTCGAGAACAACCTGATCAATATGGTTAAACCCCATCTCTACTAAAACGAAACAAAACAAAACAAAAATATATATATACACACACACATATACATACACAAAAATTAGCCAGGTGTGGTGGCTTGCACCTGTAATTCCAGCTACTCAGGAGGCTGAGGCAGAAGAATCACTTGAACCTGGGAGGTGGAGATTGCAGTGAGCTGAGATCGCACCACTGCACTCCAACCTGGGTGACAGAGCAAGACTCCATCTCAAAAAAAAAAAAAAAAGAAGTAATTAGAGAATATTTTTAGTAAAATGTGTATTATGGGAGGATTTCAAGACATATGACGAATAGTATCATAATGTTATTGATTGAGCTACAGAGCAGGGAATATACAAGTCCTTGAACAAGTACACCTAATGAATACTCAGCCAAGCACAGTGGCTCACCCATTTAATCCCAGCACTTCGGGAGGCCAAGGTGGGAGGATTGCTTGAGGTCAGGAGTTTGAAACCAACCTGGACAACAGAGGAGGACCCTCATCTCTGCAAAAAAATTTAAAAATTAGCTGGGTGTATATGGTGATGCACACCTGTAGTTCTAGCTACTCAGGAGGCTGAGGTGGAAGGATCATTTTAGCCCAGATGTTGGAGGCTGCAATAAGCCATGATCACACCACTGCCCTGTACTCCAGCCTGAGCAACAGAGCAAGACTCTAACAACGGCAACAACAACAACATTACAACAAAGAATATTCAATGATTGATTAACACTGAACACTTCCTATGGGTTAGTCATCAGACTAAATGCTTTACATGCCTTAATTCCATTTAATTCTCACCGCAACTCTATGGGAGTTTTATAACTCTTTCTCTACCTTACAGGTAAGGAAGCTGAGGCACACATTCATTAAATAACTTTTCCATAGTCACACAGCTAGTTACTAATCAATAGAGATGGGACTTAAACTCCAGCAGATTCATATCAGTACACTCCTGCTCAATGGCCATGTATACTGCCTCAACAGCACCCTGACGGGAAGACTTTGTCCTTGTATGCTATTTCTGTTAATACTTTGGATGAAGATGTGGATGGCTGGCGTGCTGGTCAAATTTAAGCAAAATCGAAAGCAGGGAGGAGGAGATAATGTATTAGAGGACAGAATCTGGATTCAAAGTTAGTTCATCAGGCTTGTTTGGTTCTAGAGCAGATAGGAACTAACGTTTTCAGTTTAACGCAGGTTTTCTCCACCTCAATGTTATTAACATTTGGGGCTGGATAATTTTTTGTTGTGAAGAGTTGTCCAGTACGTTGTAAGATGGTTAAGAGCATCCCTGGCCTCTACCCACTGGCTACTAGTGACAGCTCCCAATTGTGACTAACAAAGATGTCACCAAACATTGCCAAATGTCGCCAGGGAGGTAAACTTATTCCCAGATGAGAACAACTGAATTGGTCTTTTACCACATACGTTTGTAATTGATTCTTAAAATTGTGGTAAGAGGTAGGTAGATTGAAGTTGAAGCCAAAGTTGTCTGATTTCCAGGTGGCATACTCTCATCAAGATAAAATTAAGAAGAGATAAATGTGAATTTCTGCACTTAAGAGCCTAAACAAACTTCAAAACCAAAACAAAACACAGCATAAACCCATGATAGAGTCTGAAATGTGTCCCCACCCAAATCTCATGTTGGAATGTAATCCCCAGTGTTGGAGGTGGGAAATTGTGGGAGATCTTTGGATCATGGGGGTGGATTCCCCATGAATAGCTTTGGGGCCAGCACCTCAGTGATAAGTGAGCTCTCATTCTGAGCCCACAGGAGATCTGGTTATTTAAAAATGTGCAACCCTGGCCAGGTGCAGTGGCTCATGCCTGTAATCCCAGCACTTTGGGAGGCTGAGGCAGGTGGGTCACCTGAGTTCAGGAGTCCGAGACCAGCCTGGCCAAACCCCATCTCTACTAAAAATGCAAAAATTGGCTAGGCACAGTGGCTCACACCTATAATCCCAGCACTTTGGGAAGCCGAGGCAGGTGGATCACCTGAGGTCAGGAGTTCAAGATCAGCCTGTCCAACATGGCAAAACCCCATCTCTACTAAAAACATATTTAAAAAATTATTTGGGTGCGGTGGTGGCAGGCACCTGTAATCCCAGCTGCTCGGGAGGCTGAGGTGGGAGAATTGCTTGAACCCAGAAGGCAGAGGTTGCAGTGAGCCAAGATCATGCCACTACCCTCCAGCCTGTGCGACAGAGCAAGACAACTCCATCTCAGGGAAAAAAAGAAAAAAAGAAAAAAAAACCTGATTAGATTGGTTTGAATCTACAGTCCGTACCTCACAATAGGTCAAAGTCCTCCATGAGAGTTCTGTAGATTCCACTGTCTCTGGGCTCCTGTTGTCACAATTTGTTCGTATTTTCACTGCATCAGCCCAGATCAGGAACTGAGCCTCCCTCTTTGGTTCACAAAACATACAACCTGACTTAAAGCTTTCCAAAATATAGTAAACTTGATTAAAATTTGTTACAGAATAAACACATCGGCAAATTCTAAAAATCTCATGATAGACGTTTGTGTACTGAAATCCTTTTAGGCAGAAAGGACTTTCTTCTGTGTATGCCCTCTCTTCCTCCTCTCACCCTCACTGCATCTTCTTAAACTATAAATTTTCTTTCCTCTGTTAGGAATAGCAATCAACTCTTCCCAAACTGCAAGAGTCTCTTCTTTTTCTAATGGAAAATTTAAGTATTTGTTACATTTGGAATAATAACTATGTTCTTCTCTGGTGGCTAGACCACCAATTCTTAACTAAGGGCAATTTTGCTCCGCAGGGGATATTTGTAGATATTTTTGGTGTCAAATCAGGGGAAAGGGGAGTGGTACTACTGGCATCCAGCACCTAAAGGCCAAGGATGCTACCAAGCAACATGCAATGCATAAGGACGGTCCCTCATAACAAGAAGTTATTCAGTCTGCAATAATAGATCTGGTCTAGAACAATAGATCTAATGTGAGGAACACCAGGTCATTGATGAACAGAAGCTTCTCCAGGAGAAATTCAAAGATGATAATGAAAGAACTTAAGATGATATTAGCTGGAGGAATAGCTAAAGGAGCCATAAATGTTTAATACAGAGAAAGGGAAACTTCACAGAGCATGAGAACTGCTTTCAAAAATTTGAAGAGTCTACACGGAGCAATGGCTTATGCCTGTAATCCCAGCACTTTGGGAGGCCAAGGCAGGTGACTCACTTGAGGTAAGCAGTTCGAGACCAGCCTGGCCAACATGTCGAAACCCCATCACTACTAAAAATACAAAAATTAGCTAGGTGTAGTAGTACACACCTGTAATCCCAGCTACTTGGGAGGCTGACGCAGGAGAATCGCTTGAACCCAGGAGGTTGCAGTAAGCTGAGATCGTGCCACTGGACTCCAGCCTGGGTAATAAAGCAAGACTCCATATCAACAACAACAACAAAAGTAATTTAAAAAACTGAACAGTCAAGGAGCAAGCTGGACAATGGAGAGAGGGTGGTATTTACAGAGTGGTGATAAATGTCATCTGGATGTGAGGAAGACTATCCTAACAGGTCTGTCTGAAAATGAACTTCTTGAACCTTTCTCTTGTATATGAAGAGATTGGGTGTCCCTTTGTCAAGAATGTTGTAGAGGAGAGTGAAGTACTAAGTAGAACACATGAAATTTCTGTTTTTGTTGATCAACAATGGTCACATATCTGCAATTTCTTAGGACTCAAACTAATGTTATTTAAGATCATTTCACTTTGGAATTCAGTAAGCTGCAATGATATCTATGGGCACTTTCAACTCAGAACTGGCCAAGATTTCCAGTATTTATCAAGCTGAGCAATGATCCGGAGCAATAGAATCACTTGAAGGTGACACCTCGAAGACTTGAGCCTGTCTTTTCTTCCTCTATTTATATTTCCATTCATACATAATTTTAGCATCTGGGAGAATTATTTTCTCCCATGGACATATGCCAAAAGCTACCTCTGTTCAGAGAAAGCTTCTAGTTTTATGCAAGGAACTTGGTCCATAGATGCATGCAATGCTAACAGACTAAATCCCTTACTTCCCTTCCAATTTTCTTCTGGGCCACGGAGTTCCTACATATTCTTAAGTCTCCAATACAGTAATATAGGCTGCAGGAAATAATGCCTAGCCAATTGAAATAAAAATGGAAGCTTTCTCCTTCACCATGTTTTTATTATGAAAAATTATAAATATAAAATGTTGAAAGAATGGTACAATAATCATTCATATGCCTACCATTATATTCAGCAAGTTTTTTACATTTTGCCATTAAAAAACATTTTTATATGTATGTTTGTATATATATTTTTGTTTGAGAAATCGTTTCAAAAGAAGTTATAGGGTACACATCAGTTTATCTCTTCAGCATGCATCTCCTAAAATAAGAAAATTATCCTACATAACTACAATATCATTATCACATGTAAAAAATTAACACTAATTCCTCGATATCACCCAATATACAGTTAGCCTTCCAATTTCTCCAAAAATCTCAAAAAGTCTTCTAGAGCTTTTTTTTATCCTCCAAACTAGGAAGCAATCAAGTTTCTCTACTGCATTTGGTTGCTATGTCTCTTAAAAATCTTTTCATTTAGAAATTGCCCCACTTCTTCTTTGATGATGAGTATTTTATGAGACCAGGTAGTTGTGTTGCAGAATATCCTACCTTCTGGATTTGATTTACTGTTTATGATGTGTTCAACCTGATCCTCTATCACCTTTATTTACTATTAACTGGAAATTACATCTAAAGACCTGGTTCAATTTGGGTTAAACATTTTTGTCATACATATTTCATAGATGACACTGTGTAGTTCATATTGCATCCCATTAATAGTCACACAGTGTTTGCTATCCTATTACTTGTATTGCTAAATTAGGTGAGTTGGTTAAGATGATAAGTGTTAGGTTATTTCCTAGTAAAGATACAAGTTTCTCTTCATCTTAGGGAAATGCTTTGGCAATGTGATAGTAACCTGTTTGCCAACAACCTTTCACTGAGTTATTCAGCATATACTGATGACCCTTGCCTGTGTCCACTATTTCATGGAGCAGAAGAGTGTGCAGAATGCTAAGTTTGTAATTACATCACCTCTTCTATATTTATTAATTGGCAGTCTTTTGTAAAAGAGCATTTATTCTCATTAACTGGAACTAAACTGCATTTCCTTCTTAAACAGGCAAAGTAAATGCTTATTTCTTTCCCTTTAATCAAAAAAAAAAAATGAGGCCAGGTGCAGTGACTCACACCTGTAATCCTAGCACCTTGGGAGGCCTAGTGAAAGTACTGCTTGAACCCAGGAGTTCGAGACCAGCCTGGGCAACATAGAGAGACCTTGTCTCTACAAATAAGTTAAAAAATTAAGCTGGGTGTGGTGGTGCTACTAGGAAGGCCGAGGTGGGAGAACTGATTGAGCTTGGATAGTAGAGATTGCAATGAGCCATGATTGTGCCACCGCCCTCCAACCTGGGTAACAGAGTGAGACTCTGTCTCAAAAGAAAAAGCAATTTTTATGGTTTTTCTTAAGGAGACAGTTTCTACTCTTTGAAACAAAGTACATATTTCCAAGACCAAAAGCAAGAAATTGTTTCTAATCTTCTCAATAAAAGAGGTTAACAAAATTTTAATTGCAATCTACAAAATGTAATTTATTTCTCTAATTATTTTATTAAAAATAAAACTGGAAACTCACCATCTTTAAGAATAAAGTTTCAAAAAGCAGCACTTAAGTGGCTAGCAACTCATTTCCACAAATTAGTGCTGTAAATATTATTTTTTCCAAACATTATTTAAAGAATCAAATATTGCTTTATTAAAGGAATGAAAATAACCAATTGGAACTAGTGGAAGTTTATTTGCAAAGATGAAAATTTATTACCTATAAAATTATGTTATTTTTAGTGCTTTTACAGTCCAATAAAGTTATCTCTTTTTTTTTTTTTTGAGACAGGGGCTCACTCTATTACCAGGCTGGAGTGCAGTGGCATGATATCAGCTCACTACAACCTCCATCTACCAGGTTCAAGCAATTCTCTAGTCTCAGCCTGCTAAGTAGCTGGGACTACAGGTGCTCGCTACCACGCCCAACTAATTCTTGTATTTTTAGTTGAGACAGGATTTCACCATGTTGGCCAGGACGTTCTCAATCTCCTGTCCTCGTGATGCGCCCACTTTGGCCTTCCAAAGTGCTGGGATTACAGGCATGAGCCACCACAGCCGGCCGTCCAATCATCTTTCTCCATGACTGTTCACTCATCAAACTTAAGCATAAGAATACACAGCTTTCCCTCTTTGAGTCTTCATTTTTGAAGGCTCTCATGTAAAGTAAAAAATAAATGCATATGCTTTTTCTCTTGTTAACTTGTCTTTTATTATAAGGGCCTCAGTCATGAACCTAGCAATGGGAAGAGAAAAAAATATTTCACTTTCCTTGCAATATAGTCTCTAACGTTTATTTTGTCATAGATTCCAATAAATATTTATTCCAGGCAATATTATGGGGCCTGAAATTATAGCTGTGTCACAACAAACTAAAAACAAAACTTGTGTAACTCAATTACCTGTGTTCATTTGGTACCTTTTCCTGTACTACCCCATTCCTTCCTGAATTACAGAAATGTTAAGAAACTTTCTTCATAAATTTGTTACTCTCTAAGGAAATACTATATTGATACTGCCAACATTACATATGTTTTATAATATTTTTCCTGTGGGGAATAAGGAACTCAAAGCCTTTTAAAATTGTGATTAACAGTTTTCTAAACAACAACAACAAAAATTATTTCTAAATGGTTAGTCATTTCTCAGAACTTTAGTAAAATTTCTTTTGAAATTGATGACTTTTAGAAGAAAGGGGAAAAAGAGAAAATTGTCCCCACAGTGAACAACCTGGAAAACCAATGAATCAAAGAAAAAAGAGAATTCTCCAAATGATACAAACTGCTCTAGAAAATTCCCTTTCAATTTGGACCACATAAGCTTAATATCAAAGGCATGTTTGATTCTACCTCATCCTTTCTAACAAACAAGTAGAAATGATCAGTGCATACACATCAAGGAAATGAGATGGAACTCTAGCCCAGGAAGATCCATGGCATATGTTTCCTGGGGCCCAGGGAGTGAGTCGAGTGACCCGTCAGACTTCCACAGTTTTCCAGTGTATTTTTTCAGTGCTACTTTGAAGAGATGGAGACATCTTTACTATTCTGTCAGTTCTCCTATGACACTTATTTTGAAAATAGAATTTATTCCAATCCAACTGATGTATTAGAGAATAATTTGAGGGTAAGGCAATTTTTTTGGCTTGCTTATGTGTGATTTTATCTGTGTAAAACACTAGGTATAACTAGAACACTGCACCCAACTGAACACAGTCAAATAAGAATACACTAAAGAATATGGCAGACACATCAAACATCTACCAGCTACTTGATCATTATGTGTGCTACAAACCCGTCCATCATATCTGTGTTAAAATTTTCTAATTTCAGAAAACCCTTCTTAGATCGTCACACAAGAATTCGCAAGAGGAAATTCCACTGACCCCATTTCTGCAGCCAAACTTCAAGTCTTTTTCAAGGTGAAGTACCACAGTTAGTGTATACATTTCTTACTATTTAACATGCAAAAATCTGTGCTGCCATTTTCATCGGGTTTTTAGAATTTTTAACATGTCACTGAATTTCCCTCACTCCAAGAAAATATAAATGCTTATTTATTTTACTTTAGTAATTTTATGGTTTGTTCTCCATCCACAAAGTTTTAATCCACCTGGAATTTATTTTCATGTAAAGATATAAGGTAGATCTAGCTATTTATTTTTAAAATTCCAAATGAGAACGGGTACAGTGGCTCATGACTGTAGTCCCAGCAATTTTTGAGGCTGAGGTGTGAGGATTGCTTGAGCCCAGAAGTTTGAGACTAGCCTAGGCAACATGGCAAGACTTCATATCTACAAAAAAATACAAAAATTAGCCAAGCATTGTGGCATGTACCTATAGTCTCAGCTACTTGAAAGGCTGAGATGGGAGGATCACTCGAGCTCGGGAAGTAAGTCTGTAGTGAGCTGAGATCATACCATTGCACTCCAGCCTGGGCAACAGATTGAGACCCTATCTCAAAAATAAATAAATAAAATAAAAAATAAAAGTATAAATAGAAAAGTATCATAAGACAATTTCTATATAATCTATCATTTTCTAACTGCTTTGAAATCCTTTTTTGTTATACACAAGGTATAACTTGTGTTCATTTCTAGACTTTCTCTTCTTTTTCAGTAATCCATATTCCTATTTCTGTACCAGTACCATACCTGCATTATATTGTAGGTTTATTTGTTTACACCCCCGTATATTGTAAGTTATCTAGCAAGTTATCTTATAAGTAAGTTCTATATCTCCCATTGTAATTGTATTATTTTTAGTTTGAAATGCCAATGTAGTAAATTTTGTTGATAAATGTCTTTGCATCCCTGAGATGAATCCTATTTTATAAAAAATTTTTTTACTACTAAATTCTATTTGCTAACATTTTAGTTAAGGTTTTTATATAAGTAAAATGAGATTAATCTGTAGGTATGCTTTTATTTCCCATCTCCCATTCCCAAGATACTTTTGGTAACTTTTGGTATAGGTATTATACTGATTTCACTAAAAAGAACTGTGAAGATGAAATTGTATAATGATAAGGGTTTGCTTCATCATTACTTGGGTGAGAGAACCAGGTGGTGGTCATGAAAATATGCCACTTAGATCTTCCACAGCCCGGAGCACAATTGACTAGCTCCAACTGCTGTGCTCTGAAGTCAATTCATCACCACTTTACACAGAGGTCATGTTTCTCATGGACTAGTCCCAGTAAATGACTTAGTACAGCAGAGATCTTAGGCAGGCCCATTCTTAGGGAGTAGGGTACTTGTCTCACATGTCACATTGGCTTGAGAATTTCCCTCTGGCTTTGCTGAAAGTTTTTGAAAACTCCACTGAGGTCAAAGACATTGCCTACCCAACTTTCCTTCCTCCCTTCTCTTCTCTACAGAAGTTAAACCTGCATTTCATTCTGACAGCTGTTAGTTCCCTCTAGCTCCCTTCCTTTTCCCCCCCAATAAATCTCTTGTCCATCTTATCCTATCTTCACATTTGTCTCTCAAAGTTCTGAAATGAATATAGAGATCAATGTAGATAGCAAGTTTTAAACATTGGCCATCTGTTGGTGATAACTGTCAAAGGTAGATGATGGGTCTATTTAATCATCCACTGTACTGTCTAAAAAACAGAAAGTCAAATGAACAAACATTTTTCAAAAGAAAACATAACATGTGACCAACAAGCATATGAAAAAATGCTCAACACTGCAAATCATTAGAGAAATGTAAATCAAAACCACAATAAGATGCCAGCTCACACCAGTCAAAATGGCTATTACTAAAAGGTCAAAAAATAAGATACTGGTGAGGTTGCAAAGAAAAGAGAATGCTTATCCATTGCTGGTGGTAATGTAAACTAGTTCAGCCACAATGAAAAGCAGTTTGGTGATATCTCAAATAACCTAAAACAGATTATCACTCAACCCAGAAATCCCATTATTGGGTATATACCCAAAGGAATATACATTGTTCTACCATAAAGACACATGCACACATATGGTCATTGCAATAGTATTCACAATAGCAAACACATGGAATAAACCTAAATGCCCATCAACAGTAGACTGGATAAAGAAAATGTGGTATATATACACAATGAAATACTATGCAGTCATAAAAAAGACAAGGTCATGTCCTTTGCAACAACATGGATGGAGCTAGAGGCCATTATCCTAAGTAAACTAACATAGGAACAGAAAGCAAATACCACATGTCCTCATTTATAAGTGGGAGTTAAACACTGAGTACACATGGACACAAAGGGAACAACAGACACTAGGGCCTACTTGAGGGTGGACAGTGAGGATCGAAAAACTACCTATTGGGTACTATGCTTATTACCTGGGTGATGAAATAATCTGTACATCAAACCTCCACAACACACAGTTTACTTATTTAACAAACCTGCACATGTATCCCCAAACCAAAATAAAAGTTAAAAAATTGGGGCTGGGCATGGTGGCTCATACCTGTAATCTCAGTACTTTGGGAGGCCTGAGGTCAGGAGTTCGAGATCAGTCCGACCACCATAGTGAAACTCTGTCTCTACCAAAAATACAAAAAATTAGCTGAGTATGGTAGCAGGTGCCTATAATCCCAGCTATTTGGGAGGCTGAGGCAGAAAAATCGCTTGAACCCAGGAGGCAGAGGTTGCATTGAGCTGAGATAATGTGATTGTACTCCAGCCTGGGCAACAGGAGTGAAACTCTGTCTTAAAAAAAGAAAGTTTAAAAATTTTGCAGGGGAGAAATCCAAGATGGCCGATTAACAACAGCTCAGGATTGTAGCTCCCAATGAAAGCGCAGAGAGCGAGTGGACACCACAATTACAGACGAATTTCTGTTGCCCACAAACTGGGAGCTACACAGCAGAGGAGCCACACAGGTCACCAGCGCTACTCTTTTGGCCAGTGCGGCTGTTTTGCCGGCGCCCCGGCGCAGCGCGGTCCTTCTCAGTGCGGAGTATACGGGACTGGGTGCCCTTTGAGTCGGGCTCGGCTGGTCCCATTCCAACAAGGAGAACAGCAATTGGAAGTGCTGAGGACTGAGAGTTTCACAGTAAGCACAGCTGAACCCAGGAAGGCCTAGCTCTGTGGGGAAAGGGCGTCCGCTGAAGGAAAACTAAGAAACAGAAAAAACTTCATCACCAACAAGCTGGACGTCCACCCAGACCCAATCTGAAAGTCAGCAATTACGAAGACGACCGGTGTATAAATCCACAAAAATGGGAAGAAACCAGTGCAAAAAGGCTGAGAACACCCGAAATCAGAATGCCTCTCCTCCTACAGGGAATCACAGCTCCTCATCAGCAAGAGAACAAGACCTGACAGAGAATGAGTGCGATGACCTGACAGAGAATGAGTGCAATGAACTGACAGAATCAGGCTTCAGAAGGTGGATAATAAGAAACTTCTGTGTGCTAAAAGAACATATACTAACCCAATGCAAAGAAACTAAGAACCTTGAAAGAAGATTTAATGAAATGCTAACGAGAATGGACAACTTAGAGAGGACTATAAATGAATTGATGGAGCTGAAAAACACAACACGAGAACTTCACAAAGCATGCACAAGTTTCAACAGCCAAATTGACCAAGGAGAGGAAAGGATATCAGAGGTCGAAGATGAACTCAATGAAATAAAACGAGAAGGCAAGATTAGAGAAAAAAGGGTAAAAAGGAATGAACAAAGTCTCCAAGAAATATGGGACTATGTGAAAAGACCTAATCTACGTTTGATAAGTATACCTGAATGTGATGAAGAGAATGAATCCAAGCTGGAAAATACTCTTCAGGATATTATCCAGGAAAACTTCCCCAACC
>CAUYLG010016308.1:0-28751 GCA_963573385.1 Cacajao melanocephalus
TAATTTTTCGAAGGGAAGAATTTGAAATAAACTAATTAATTATAATACATAACCTATAAATGTTATCCGCGGTAATTCCTTTTTTTTTTTTTTTTTTTTTTTTTTTTTGAGTCCCCCTCTATCACCCAGGCTGGAGTGCAGTGCTGTGATCTCAGCTCAGTGCAAACTCCACCTCCCGGGCTCACATGAGTCTCCTGCCTCAGCCTCCAGAGTAGCTGGGATTAAACGTGTCCTCTACTATGCCCGGCTAATTTTCAAGTTTTTAGTAGAGACAGGGTTTCACCATATTAGCCAGGCTGGTCTTGAACTCCTGACCTCAAGTGATCTGCCCACCTCAGCCTCCCAATGTGCTGGAATTACAGGTGTGAGCCACTGTGCCCAGCCGGTAATTCCTGATTAATCACAAGAGATAGGTATCATTTCCCCCATTTTACAGATAAGGAAACAGAGGCTCAGGCAAACTTCCCCATAGCTAATAAATAGAAGATTATTTCATTCTTCCATCTCTTTCTTACCTCTTCCCTATTTTTCTTCTTTTCTGCCTTCTTCCTTCCCTTCCTCCTTCTCTCCCTCCTTCTATCCCCTACTCCTTTACTAAAAATCCACCTGGTGCCTTCTATGCCCAAGGCAGTGTGCGTATAACCAAGTACATAAAAGTAAATAAGTATCATAAATATTTTTAGAGTTCTGTCCTCAAGGATTCAACCCTACTGAAACTGGGAGTGGACAGGGGTCAAGACAGACCCTCCCCCACAACCCTGCAAAATAGTTTTGATAAGTGCAGTCATAGGACAGCAGTGTGAACAGGTACATTGAGGGCGCAGCACATGAAGTGAGAGTTATGAAGCCCGCCATTATCTAAGTCAGCATTCAACCATCTCTGAATGTGCTGCTAGGCATTTCACATACTAGGAGGAAAAAACAGATGGATGGGGTATGAGAGAGAGAGAGGGAGGGAGGGAGGGAGTTGAGAAGGCAGCAGGGGTTGGGGAAGAAAAGGACATTTTTACTATAACAGCAGACTTATTGCTGGAGCACCTATTTAGAATTAAGGCTAGAGTTTAATCTGCTATTAAAGATAAATTTGACTTAACTGGTTTGTTTTATTACAAAATAGGAATAATCGCAGTTGCTAGGAACTTCACAGGGATGCTGTAACGCTAACAAACACCCTCTTTGTCATTCTCCCAAAGTACTATAAAATTTTTTATAATATTATTATCATCACAAAAAGATAATTTATCTTGCAGCTCAGTGCTGGGAAAAGGAATAGAGTCTCTTCAATACCCTCTGGAGCAAATAGAAATTTTCCAAATAGTATAAGTGCATTAGCCAGAAGCTTTTCTTTTGAGAAGACCACAAAGCAACAGATGAACAAATGAGGCCTTAATAGAAACATCTTCATGGTGTAAACAGAGAGAGGTGGCAATTATTTCAAGATTTTAGCCACCCCCACCACTTAATCTTTTTCCTACAGTTAATAAAATAATAAAAATATCCATTAGTTTCACACAGTACATAAAACTAAATGATTCTAAGTATTTGCTACTACAATTCTGTCACCTTTGAGGGACATTTTTTCCTTTAAAAGATCCAAGCCACACTCTGTACAAAAATGAGATTGAATGTTCAGTGTTCTTACACCATTCTGTATCCTAGAACTAGACAATGTACCGTAAGGCAGGGCACACATTCAAACAATAGGATCACACTCTAAGCTCTTTATTGCAAAGATTATTGGCAATATGCTATACTCATGCCTTTCTTCAAGTTCTGCACAATAAGGATTATACAGTTTTATACAAATCATATTTCTACCAGATATGCTCCATATCACCTCTAAAGGTAATTTATCAAACTTTAGGTATTGCTTTACAAAAAAATGCAACCATGCTGACTTAAAACTGAGACTGCAAAAGATGGAAGAGCCTCTACCCTGTCCAAAGAGTCGAAATAAATGCAGGACAGGAGTGAGGATGGGAAGACAAGCTTGATGCCTTGCTGGAGTCTAAAGAGTGACCCTTTTTCCTTTATCCTAAGACATGTTAGTGCGTTAAACACTGCTAAACACTTGATTACCAGCTGTGGCCATTCTATTCTAGAAAAAATGGAGCAAGCTGGCTGAGCGTGTCTCTGACTAAAGCACTCCTCTCAGTAGGCATTAAGGGCCACAGGAATAGCTGTGGAGAAGTTCAACAGGTAAAGTGGTCTTGGCTATAACCAGACATCTGGTTTACCCTGCTTCCTCAGCACAGATACTAAAGAGAGAAAGCTAAGAAAACACAAAGGTTACAATCTGCCAAGAGACTGAAAATACTGAAAAAAGCATATTTTGGTTTCTCTATATTTGCCTGGCCATTTAAAATTGTACCCTATCAACAATTTCACAAGACACATGACTAAGATCACTCTTCACCAAAACTACTTTCATTATTGAACCATTTTCTGGCATCATGAGCTAAAAACAATCACTAGCATCTGGATGCCAACCCAGTGGCCTTATGCACGAAGAACAAATGCTGGGGTGGCTAAATTCGGGGTGGCTCAGTTTCCTCACCCCACCCCTACAGCTTTACTTCTAACTTGGAAGTTCACAGCTAATATTTTATAAGGAATGACAGGAGATTTTATTCTTGCTGTCTTTAAAGAAGCCCATCTCCCTGTTTTGTCACAGGCTCTGCCAGCTGAGTTCTTTTCTGAAACAGAAACTCTGCACACTTAGAATCACAACTGAATGTAGTCAAGAAGTAATGCCACAAAGTTTAAATTCTTAAGTGCTTACCTTTCCCTTCTTTAAAAAGTAAAATCAAGATTTTTTCTGTCAAGCAAGCAACCTTTTTTATGTTCTCTAAGTATTGCCAAAAATATATGCTTGTCTATAGGCATTATTTTAAAATTTATAGCATCACTATGAAGATAATAATTACTAAGAAAGGACTCAGGCTGGCCAGGTGCGGTGACTCATGCTTGTAACACCATAACTTTGGGAGGCCAAGGCGGGCTGATTGCCTGAGGTCAGGAGTTCGAAACCAGCCTGGCCAACATGGTGAAATCCTGTCTCTACTAAAAATGCAAAACTTAGCTGGGCGTAGTGGCAGGCACCTGTAAGCCCAGCTACTCAGGAGGCTGAGGCAGGATAATTGCTTGAACCCAGGAGAGGGAGGTTGAAGTGAGCTGAGATGGCACCACTGCACTCGAGCCTGGGTGACAGAGCGAGACTCTGTCCCAAAAAAGAAAAAACAAAGGACTCAGGCTATAAAATGAAAGAGAGGAAACTTTATTTAAACCACTCACTTTTTAAGTTATTATAAATTGTACATCAAATTGTCACACATTTAGCCATTTCCTGGATGGTTATAACAGCTTCCTATCTAACATCTCCCTAGATCTCCTCTGGGCTGCTCCCGCTTCTCTGCAATTCATTCTTCACACAGCAAGTCCAGTGTATTAGTCTGTTGCTATGCTGCTCATAACATACCTGAGTCTGGGTGATTTATGAAGAAAAAGAGATTTAATGAATTCACACTTCCACATGGTTGGGGAGGCCCCAAAATCATGGTGGAAGGTGAAAGACATGTCTTATATGGCAGCAGGCAAGAGAGAAAGAGAGCCAAGTGAAAGGGGTTTCCCCTTATAAAACCAGCAGGTCTCCTGAGATGTACTCACTATCATGAGAACAGTATGGGAGAACCTGTTCGCATGATTTCATCATCACCCACCAGGTCCCTCCCACAACATATGGGAATTATGGGAGCTACAATTCAAGATGAGATCTGGGTGGAGACACAGCCAAATCATATCACCCTGTGATCCTTTCAGAATGACAATATGCTAAAGTAAACCCTATATTTAAAACCCGGGAATAACCTGCCACGGCTCCTAAGATATTGATCAAACTATCAACATGGCCTTTGAAGCCCTGAGGTATCTGCTTCCTCCTATCCTTCCAGCCTTTCTGCTATCAGTCTTCCATTGCTTATTGCTCTTCAGCCATACCAGTTATTTTCAGTTCTTCAAATGTGCCACTCTCCATCTTGCCACAGGGCCTTTGCAGAGACTCTGCCCCCATTTGGTATACTCAAAGCTCTCTGCTAACCCCATTTCAACTTCATTCACCAACTTAGCCCCAACTAATTCTTTGGCCCTCAGATCATGTGTTACTTTTTCAGGATGTCATCACTTCCTTCAAATCAACCTGTGGGTCAGCTATCTTTGTTCCAAGAGTTCGTGGAGTCGTGTTCTCTTTTTCATGCACTGTTTGTCTCATTATGGAGGCTAATTACCCCACCCCAGTTGCCTGGAAGCTTAGTTAGGACAGGGGCCTCATTCTCTCCCTACTCATTATTGCATTTCTATCACTGACCATTATTACTGGTACAGAAGAGATGCTCAATAATTATTGAATGAATACATTAATTAATCAATTAGTCTTGTCTTGTTTGGTGTGACCAGGTCAAAGGATAAAATGATAGTAGAACCCACGTGGAAATTTGGAAGGCAGTCAGCCTACAGGTATGTGCTGAAGCAAATTGTTAAAGACCACATACAAAAGGCTTAATAGTCTTTCTTCTGGGTAACGTTAATAAAAATATCAGAAAGGGCATGAAGAAGGAAAGAGAATGGACAGAGTTAGAAAAGCAGTTGCTACAGCAGAGAGTGGGCCTTATTCACTCAAGGAATTCTGCAAATCCATTGTAATAATGTATCTAATCATTTGTTCAACATCTTTCCAGTTACAGACACAATTCACATCTGTCATTTCAGTCTTTCTTCATTCCTCTCTGCAAGCTGGAGATATAGACAGGGTAGATGTTATTCACAACCATTTTATAAATGATTAAACAATCTCAGGGAATGATTTTCCTAAGAGCTCAGAGAGAAAGCCAGGGCTATAACCAAGTCTTCAATGCCTGGTTTCCTATTTCCATACATGATGCTAATGCACAGGTGTGTCTAGCTGCTTAACCTGAGAAAAGGTAAAAAAACTAGAATTATTTCAAAGAAGGAGTTTCAGTGAGTTTTCTCACTGAGGCTATTGGAATGAAACTCTGTCCCTCATAAACCATTAAATTTGCAGAAGGAAAGGGGAGTGATGGATGTATCTCATTAATTCACCTGTCCCTCTACCTAATATTTACAGTCAATGCTCATTATTTGCAATAATTTTGTTCTATTGAAGTCACTGCAAACATGAAATTAGCAAACATGGAATCATTGCTCCTAGGAGAAATACACGATTAGGTTCCTATGAACCTCTGCTCATAACATTTTCATCAACTAATCAATACATAACTTTGCTTTACATGTGTTCCTGTTAAAAGATACATTATTTAATATATATTCTTCTTGATTCTTTGGCATTGAAATCATAACCAACAACACTATAACTTATGCCTGAATGTGAAATTGGCCCCATTGTCCCATGAAATTGATGTTTATGGCTTCTTTGAATAAACAAAAAAATTGACCCTCCCAGTATTAAAATTTTTTTAAATTACAATTGTGTTATCTGAGTTTATTTTTCAAAAAAACCAATCACCAGGCTTCCCAGACAATATAAAGAAACTGGAACTTACTAGATTACTGCATCTGGACAATGAGACACCAGATCCCTCATGACTGCCTAACCAGCCACCTGCTTCCTGTTGACCAACTCCCCTTTCCTACCCCTCCCCAACTCCTGTTTTCCCACACAAAATTACATTTCTTCTCTGCTACATAAAGCTTTAATTTAAGTCAGAGAGATGGATTTGTGACTGATCTCCCATTTCCTCAGCTGCAGGACCCAAGTAAAACCTTCTTCCCTGACAATATTTGTTGTTTCAGTAATTGGCTTTCTGAGATACAAGCAACAGAGCCTAGTCCAAACCCCTGGTGTTTGGTAACAAATTAAACTACTCTAACACATATGTATTTTCTCCACAAAATCTCACACTGAGGAATGCTACACAGCACTTCAGCATAATGTTTGGGGGCCATCTTAAACACTGAAGTCACCAAGAAAAAGCACAAAAATGTGAAAACGTGTCATTAAATAGACCATGATATAGTTTGGCTGTGTCCCCACCCAAATCTCATCTTGAATTATAACTCTGACATTTCCCATGTGTCATGGAAGGAAACTGGAGGGAGGTAATTGAATCATGGGACAGGTGTTTCTTGTGCTGTTCTCATGAGAGTGAGTGGGTTTCATGAGAACTGACGGTTTTAAAAACAGAAGTTTCCCTGCACAAGTGCTCCTCTCTTTGCCTGCTACTATCCATGTAATACGTGACTTGCTCCACCTTGCCTTCCGCCACGATTCTGAGGCCTCCCCAGACATGTGTAACTATAAGTCCGTTAAACTTCTTTTTTCCCGAGTCTTGGGTATATCAATCAGCAATGTGAAAACAGATTAATACAGAACACAAAAAGGGCATCCATAATAGTATGAGAGCTGAAACAAGAAGGCAGGATGTCTGTTGCTTTGTTTGATCCCAGCTGAGAACATGCATATCCCACAACTCAAATTTTTTGCCACTGGATAAATGACTATGAAAACGCATGAGTACTGAATTTGGAGTTTCAAATAAATCTTAGTATGTAGGCAAATTGTCAAATGTGGAATCTATGAATAATGACGATCAACTATATTTGGGATCCACAAAGCAAAAAGTACTGGGAACACACAGCCAAAAAACAGCAAAAACAAAAAACAATACATCTCTAAACTTACAAGTACTGAGAGTAAAACATACAAATGAGAATGCAATGCTATCAAGCCAGCACAGAAAATGAAGTACATCTTGAAGATGAAGGCATCTGGCAAACTCAGTGGGATGGAGGAAAAAGGAGGAATTAGAAGAGGAAGTCCAAAAAATCACCAGAGTAGAGATGTTAGGATCAGAGCTGGGATGTTAGGATCAGAGATCAGGCTGGCAGAAAAGACAGAACCATGGGTTTAAAGAAGCAAAGAACATTATACGTGGCTGCAACAGAACTAAGGCTTTAGCATCTCAGTGATGGGAAACAATGACAGTTTTTAAGCTATGGGAGTGATTGGAAATTTAGAAATTGGAAATTTAGAAAAATAACCTTGTGATGTAAAGAAAACCTAAGTAAAGAGGACAGAATCTGGTGGTCAGTTAAGAGGCTGCAGCAAGTATCAACCCAGAGGTGATACAGCCTGGTTTAGCACAGCTGCCCAAAAGGGTAAGGAAGGGGGCACATGTTGGGAGATACTTAACAGGTGAAAAACAGCAGCATTTAGTGACAGATTGAGTGTTGCAGATAAGAGAAGGGGAAGAATCTGTTGAAGACTGGAAGAATGATCTCAGGATATTGTGTGTGCCTGTCTTCATCTGCTCTGGCTGCTATAACAAAATAGCATTGTGCTCATAAAATGCACAGCTTATGAACAAAAGAAATTTCTTTTTCACAGTTCTGGAAGCCGAGAAGTCCAAGACCAAGACACTGACAGACACTGTCTGGTGAGGGCCTGCTTCCTGGTTCATAAAAAGCCTCTTCTCACTGTATCCTCACATGGGAGAAGGAGACAAAGCAGCACTCAGAGGCCTTTTATATGAGATTAATCACATTCCCCAAAGCCCCAACACATTGGTGATTAGATTCTACACATGAATGGCAGAGGGGAGCAAAACATTCAGATCATAGCAGTACATTTAGCAATCTACAAATATCTTTAATGGTTTTTTGCTTTTTTTTTTTTTTTTTTTTTATATGGAGTTTTGCTCCCAGGCTGTAGTGCAATGGTGCAATCTTGGCTCACCACAACCTCTGCTTCCTAGGTTCAAGTGACTCTCCTGCCTCAGCCTCCCAAGTAGCTGGGATTACAGGCATCTGCTACCATGCCCAGCTAGCTTTGTATTTTTAGTAGAGACTGGGTTTCTCCATGTTAGTCAGGCTGGTCTTCTTTAAGGTTCTTATATATACATTGAGTGCCTCTAATGGAAGAGGATCATTCAATTCATGCTAGAGGACTGAATTACATAGTCTATACAATATTATGAATGATACAGAAATTACAGATAATTTTAGATAAAACAATAGTTTGTATCAATACTAAAGATATTTTCTAATCTCAATGAAAGTAAAATGGCAAAAAAAAATTAATTTAGCCCCAAAGATATACTGTCATATATACTACAAAAAAGAGAAAGAACCAAAAAAAAAATTACAAGCCAAGTTCAAAAGTGACATTTCAAGATTTTGGTGCCCTCTTATCAAATTCCTTGCTAAGTTGGGCCTCAGTAAACATAAAATTGTTTTAAATTTTAATCTTCCACTTTCTCCTGGCATGTGGAAAAATCAACGGTCTAGAATATCGCAAACCAGAGTTCCAATCTTGATTCTCTTACTGTTAAAAGCTTGGGGAAATTCCCTCAGCTATTTAGTCCTTAGTTTACTCATCTATAAAATAAAGGGTTTCAGCTAAATGGTTTTTAAAATCCCTTTAATTTCTAATAGTCTTTTATCCATTGTGCTCATGTTCTAAGTATGTCTGTATTATATACTCATATTTTCACACATAGTGCCTTTTGGTAGAGGAGACGAGATTTAGGGAGACTGAAATTCACTACTTATCTTTCTAGAGAAATGCTTGAATAGTATTTTAAAATGTTAGGTCTCCCTATCAGTGTATTTGATACAGAGAAAAATATTACTATTTATATCAACTGCAGCAGGTTTTAAAAATCATTAGCAATAATTTATATCAACTTAATATACACATTTATTTTCAAAGCGTGAGTTATTTTATTTTTAAAATAAATCTTATTGTGTGTATTTGAGGTTTACAATGTGATGTTATGGGATACATATAGGTAGTAAAACGGTTACTATAATGAAGCAAATTAACATGTCTATCATCTCACATACTTACTTTTTTATGACAAGAGCAGCTAAAATCTACTTATTTAACAAAAATTCCGAGTCCAATACAATTTTGTTAACCACAGTCATCATGTCTTATATGAACTATCTGGACTTGTTTATGCTATGTGTCTATATTTTTAAACTATGATCTCTTTTTCTATCTCTGTACATTTGGCCATATTTTTAATGAGTTTATCAAATATTTAACCAACTCACAAGATTTCTACAATGTTTTCCCAGCTATGTTAGGTTAAGGATGTAGCCAAAAGTAGTGTATGTCCATTCTCACAGTCCTATGAAGAAAGACCCGAGACTGAGTAATTTATAAAGGAAAGAGGTTTAATTGACTCACAGTTCCATAGGGCTTGGGAGGCCTCAGAAAACTTACAATCATGGTGGAAGGCAAAGGCGAAGCAGGGCCTTCTTCACAGGGTGGCAGGATGGAGTGCCAGCAGGGAAATGCCAGACGCTTATAAAACCATCCAGTCTCATGAGACTCACTCATTATTACAACAGCATGGGGGAACCACCCCCATAATTCAATTACCTCTACCTGGTCCTGCCCTTGACACTTGGGGATTATGGGGGATTAAAATTCAAGGTGAGATTTGGGTGAGGACACAGAGCCAAACCATATCAGGTAGGAAATTCCAGGAACTTCAAAAAATGTACAGAAAGAACAACATTTTTCCCTTTCTTATTGTCAGCAATTATAGGCATATTCGTATACTTCTTCAGCTCTAGGCCTATGGGCCCATTCTAATTTGAAGGATTGTTTACACAACCAGCTTTGTTTGCAGAAGCCTATGAAATCATTTCAATTAATTATTCCTTATAACCCCATCTAGTTCAGTACATTAATATTGCCTTAGCATATTCATGAAGAATATATTTATTAGGCATAAATGTGATGCCAATCCTTTAGAAACTATACAACACACCATCCTGTGAACATTAAATTCTTTTAATTACAATTCATGGACTCACTGCTCTTAGAACCATATCCAACTAATTACTCAAATGACTCAGTGTGGTTATTTTGATTCATTCTGGATATCCATATAGAATTCGTTCACAATTGCTCAATGATTAAGCTCTTTAAATGTAAATGAAATACACACTAAGTTAGATGTGACCAAAAGTATATGTTTAAATACCTTGATGTTTATTTTCCAGAAATCAAACCACAGATGAATCTATGGAAGTCCAGGCAAACTAGAGGGTAGTTGACAGTTTAAAGGCCATCAAAGCTGGCCAAATTGTTGTTTTATGTCAGAATTTGTGGTAAATCCACTGCTGAGGCTCTATAGCTCTAAGACTCAGATGCAAAGGCTACACCAGATGGCTGGCAATCAAGGAACCAGGCACAGTCACCTGCAGATGGCCCCTGAAGCACAAAGTAGCAGAAAAGAGATAATCTATAGAACCCCCTGCAAGATCATCATGCAAAGCTTCTGAGCCTTGGTTAATCCCAAATAAATAAACAAATGGATAAGTAAATAAGCAAACAATGATAAATGAAAGGTTTGATTCTGCATAGGGAAGATGATACTTGGAGCCTTGGGGTAACTGGAGCAATTCAGTTGGTCCATGACTGTAAACACATTTTCCCCAGTGTACAATAATGGAGTATAAAGCAAAATTTAAGGGCCATTTATAAAATACCAGCCTCTCCACTGGATTCTGTTCAATCTACATATTTGGCTGTACTATAATTCTCTGCATTCTGAACTACCGTTTTTTAATTTCCAAAAGAAAAGAAAATATTATAACCACCATACACAGACAGATGACAAATAGCTCCACAAGAAGAATGATTCCTGTACAGAATAACATTATGGCTCAACCATCTAATCCAGTATATAGAGAAAGGGTTTAAATGATTAATTTTGCAGGTGTGGATTATTTATTCTTAAGATCATCCATGTTAACTTAAAAATCAGAATCATTCAGCACACTCCTGATTACCTTTCCACAGTGTTCAAGTTTGTACTCAGGGAACACAAACCTATTATGGTCTTACACAAACATAACAAGGATGATATAAAAGGATGATTTTCAAAAGTCATACAATGTACCCCAAAGCTATATATTAATATATTAGCTATATCATGACTCCTTTCCATTGCAGAAGGCTGTCAACAATTACTTTCATTTGAAAAAGAACCAAAGAAGACATTACAAAAGCAGAATCCACTCTTAACTGTTTTTAAGCACTTGTCTTTCATCTAGAACAGTGTTGGGTGCTACAACAAACAAGAAAAACAGGTAAAAGAAATGTTATCTACCTTCAGGGAACTTAGAATTTTAGCGGACATGAAACTTCACATTTTAAAAAGTATATCATTTTATAAGACTGAACATTAGTAATCAAAGTAAGCTTGTAGTTTGTAGAAGATAATGCCATAGAAATTCAGAAAGGGCAGGACCACTGTAAGAAGATTCATTAGAGAAGATTCTTTGGATGCCACCAGGCTGTCCCCAAAGGATAATTTTCTGCTTTCTTTATGTAGCACATCATCTGGCACAGTGCAAGGATCACATAATAATTTTCCAAATTTAACTGAAGGGAATTGCAATAACAAAATGGAAGGGAGAGGTCATTCAAGCAACAGAGCAACATAAGAAAAGAAAGGGTGAAAAAAGAAATCAATATCATCTATGTAGTGTTTTTGCTAAAATGTTTAACTTGAACATAATCATGAGGAAACTGTTACCAAACACCAGAGCTTTGATTCTGCATAGGGAAAATGGTCTTGGTCTAGGTCCTGCTGCCTGCCACACAGAAAGCCAATCACAAAGACAACAAGTATTGCCAGGAAAGAAGCCTTTAATCAGGTATTGCAGCTACCAGATCACTTTCAAATCTGTCCCCTCTGATTAAAATTAGGGGTTTACATAGCAGGGAAGAATGTAACCATGTGTGGGAACACAGAAATTAGGGAGAGGTAAGGAAGGGGAGTTGTTCAACAGGAAGCAGGTTGCCATTAGGTAGTCACGAGGGGTGAGGGCTCTGACATTTCATTATCCAGATGCAGTGATCTGGTGAGTTTCAGTTCCTAGATACTGTCTGGAGGCCTGATGGTCAGCTTTCTAAAAAAAGAACGTATATAAGACAAATGCGACTTTCTCAAGTTTTAAGAATGGGAGGGTCAATTTCTATGTTTATTCAAAAGAAACCATCAACATCAGTTCTATGGAACAATTGGGCTGGTTTTTAAAATCATTAGATAAATCCAAATCCAAATAGAGGGACATTCTATAAAAAACTCGACATGTGCTTTTCAAAAATATAAATGTCTCCAAACTCAAAACATCATTCAGGGGTATTCTATATTAAAGACTACAAAAGAGACATAACAACTTAATGCAATGCATTTCCTTGATTATATCCTGGAGTGAAGAAAAACAGCAAGGTTATTTTTTTAATTGGAGAAATATGCATATAGACTGCATCTTAAATAATACTACTGCTCCAGTGTTGAATTCTTGAGTATGACAATGGCATTACGGTTGTGTAGGAGATTGTTTTTGTTTTCCAGAGAGATACAGCTGAAGTATTTACAGGTGATAGATCATGTCTGCAACCTGTTTCAAATGGCTCCAGAAAAAAAAGTTCTGTATATAAACACACACCCACAAAGAGATAAACCAAATGTGACTTTTGTGAATAGCAATGAAATAAATAGTTGTGGCAGAGAAATAATGAGTCAGATGGGACTAGATTAGGTGGTGGATGGCACTGAGAAATGATAAAACTGATACAGAGGTGTCTGAATAGAGAAGGAATCAACAACTGACGGAGATCTTTGAATTATAAAATGAGGAACTTGATAGTCTTTGGCTTAACAGTAAAATGATGACTTCTTATACCAGGAAAACAAATATGGTTGTACTAGGCAAAAAACACTTGGGAAAGGAACGTTTTTGAAACTAACACAATAGTCCCATAGACAGTTTTTTTTGTTTTTGATAAACATAGAAACTGACTCTTGTGGTCTTAAAACTTGAAATTTACATTTATCTGCATTCTCAGGCCTCTCAAAAAAAAAAAAAAATCACAGAACTGACACTCACCAGATCACCACATCCAGACACTGATTTGTTGGACCCCTCATTCATCATGATTGCTTCCTCACCCCTTTGTATTTCCTATTTTCTTTCTCTCTTTTTTTTTTTTTTTTTCTTTGGAGACAGAGTCTTCCTTTGTCACCCAGGCAGGAGTGCAGTGGCATAATCTTGTCTCATTGCAGCCTCTGCCTCCCAGGTTCCAGCGATTCTCTTGCCTCAGCATCCTGGGTAGCTGGAATTATAGGCACACGCCAACACACCTGGCTAATTTTTGTATTTTTAGCAGAGACAGGTTTTCACCATGTTAGCCAGGCTGGTCTAGAACTCCTGACCTTAGGTGATCTACCTGCCTTGGCCTCCCAAAGTGCTGGGATTACAGCTGTGAGCCACTGTACCCGGCCTCCAGTTCCTATCTTAAAGCACATTGTTACATTTCTTCCCTATTATATAAACTCCCATTTTTAGTTGGTAAGGGAGATGGATTTGAGACTGATCTCCTATCTCCTCAATTGCAGCACTCAATTAAAGCCTTCTTCCTTGGCAATAACTGATGTCTCAGTGATTTGCTTTCTGTGCAGCAAGAAGCAGGACCGGGACCTAACCCCTGGTGTTTCAGTAACACTTTGAAGACCAATTAGAAGAGTCTTTCATAATAACCAAATGGAGCATTATGTCTCCCGATTCCACCAGAGTTCAACCATAGCAAGAACAACCACATTCCAGCTGGGATCTTTCTCCTGGGATCCAAAGCCTCTGCCACAAGTAATCTCAATAAACACCAGGCTTCAGGAGAACATTGTGTCTCTCTGATTCTATGTTAGTGCCCAGTACCTATATAAGAACTTTTCTTAAAAACCATGATAAAGAGAGCTCAAAGAAGAGAAGGAGGTCAAAAATGACACTGATACACTGTGATGTTCATTGCAGCATTATTTACAATACTTAAGATATGAAAACAACATAAGTCTGTCAATGAATGAAGAAAGAAGTATGTGGGGGTGTGTGTGTGTGTAATATTATTCAGCCATAATAAGAAAATCTTGCCTTTTGTGACAACATAGATGAACCTGGGAGACATTATGCTAAATGAAATAAGCCAGACACAGAAAGACAAATACTATATGATCTCACTTATATGTGGAACCTAAAAAAATTTAACTCACAGAAGTAGAGAGTAGAATGGTAGATTCCAGGGGCGAGGGGTTGGGGCAAATAGGACGTGCTGGTCAAAGAGTACAAACTTTCAGTTTATAAGATAAATAGGCCAGGCACAGTGACTTATGCCTGTAATCCCAGCATTTTGGGAGACCACAGCGGGAGGATGGCTTGAGCCTAGAAGTTCAAGAGCAGCCTGGCAACACGGTGAAACCCCATCTTTATCAAAAAAAAAAAAAAGCTGGGCATGATGACACATGCCTGTGGTCCCAGCTACCCAAGTGGCTGAAGCACAAGGATCACCTGAGCCTGGGGGGTTGAGGCTGCAATGAGCCATGATCATGCCACTGCACTCCAGCCTGGACAACAGAATAAGATCCTGTTTCAAAACAAATAGGTAAATTCTAGGCATCTAATACATAGCTTGGTGACTACAGTTAATAATATGTAATTTTAAATTTTTTATTGAGGTTAAACATACATATAAAATTTACCATCTTTACAATTTTTAAAAACGATATACAAATTTTATTTGTCAATTATTCCTCAATAAAGCTGCGGGGGAAAGGAAGAAACATCTGTGAGATGTTCAACGTGTCAGGCAGAGGGAAATGGAGAAATCTGGAAGGAGCATTGGCTTGGGGCAAAGGCATCATTCTGCACATTACTTTAGAAGTGAGAGGATATTGGCAAAATGGAGAAGTCTCCATTCTGCTGCAACAGTTTTCTTCCCAGATTGCTTTTGGTACTGCTTTGTTTAAAATACAGTAGATATACTTACTCACATAATTCATGTGTCTGACTTCCTGTCACGTCAATATTTATTTACGCGAATCAATCTTGTTGCTTTGTCCCCAAGGGCAGGTGGTCAATTTAGGTCACTATAAAGCAAATTTCCAAGATGTTTTCTCTTATGGATCTTTTTGTTTTTCTTTTCTGCACAATTTATTCCTGGTCTCCTCTTTTATTACCTCATTTCTTGGTTTAGATTTCAGTTTCTTAAACACAGATACAAACCTAACATGATTTTATAGCTAAATCATGCTGGACCTTTGGTTTGTGTTTTTTTTCTGCATGCACTACATGTACATAATAAGAAGAGCCCAGGCCTAGATTTAAATCTGGAATCTCCTACCTACTGGATAAATGAGTGGGACAAGTTACTTAACTACTATAAAATGGATATTGTAATGTATACTTAATGTACACATTAACGAAACAAGATAATTCATGCAAATTACAGTATCTAAAATAGTAAGCACTCAAAAAAGAATTCTTACTATTATAACTGTCATTAGAATTAATTTTACTTCAGTATAGAACATAATCCAGTGACTGATAGCATTATCTACATTTACATATTAAGAATGCTTAAGAGATGGACAAAAAGTGTCAAAGAATACATTTTGATGCTCACTGTCCAAACCTTCTAATTCTGTAAATATCTAATTCTGTAGTGAGGAGGTAACTTCTCTGGTCACGCAGCTCATGAGTGATTCATATCCACTAGCCCATCCCAGAGTCTTCTGTCTTTCATTCCAGGAAGGGATTTATCTACCTTTCCACCACAGTAGCATACTGGGGAAGATCTGGAATTTACTACCAAAGTCCAGTGTGATTTTAACATATTCCTTTAACCAACGCTGTGTTGCAGTGTTAATGAGTTTGCAAAGAGGAATGTTACTGAGGTCTTATAGATATGAAGTTGCTGCTGCAGCAGAGGGAGGCTTTATTTTTTAAAAGGCAACGAAGTGTCTTTTGACACATATTCACTTATATTCTTTCTTTGGAGCTAGAACTTCTCCACTGGGAAAACTTATTTTAATCTCGAAATAACACTTTTAAGAGTAATTTTTAATCATACAAGTCCAAAGCAAGTCCTCAACACTCTATCTTTGAAGTATACAACAAGATTGTTGACTTAACCGAAATCTGAGCTTGGGTAGTAAGTATCCCTTACCCACAGCTTTGGTAAGTAAAGGTTGGGATTGTTGGAAAGAGGCTGTACACATTTGCTTCTGAGCAGTCTTCTGGAATGGAAGGTATTGAGAACACAAGGCCTGAGTTCAATGTTACTGAACCCTGTTGAGTCAGCCCTGACTCAGGCTAGGTTGGAGAGGACCTTTAGATACAATTCACCAGAAGCAAGAGGCACACCTCTGTCTAAACCTAACTCCAGGGCAAGGAAGGAACATTTCCACCCACAGCCATAGCAATGGACATGAATTAGCAACAGACAAAAAAAAAAAAAAAAAAAAAGGCCTCTCATTGGCAAACAAAGCAATACTTCCAACCACCTGGACTTAGTGGAAGACAAGACTGATGGGCACTAGCTTTTTGTTTTCAGTAACCATACCTGACATTCTCAGATACAGCAGAAGGAGGGAAAAAATAAGACTTGGCACAAGTAAGGTCAGAGCTCAGAGTTACTATCATTTGCAAATTAAAATGAATGGGATTTTAAATAAAATGAAAAGAACAAAGATAAAAATAAAATAAATGTGATTTCACATGTAGTCAGAGTCTGAAAGACCAAGGACACCTCACTCTAACCCCAAACGAAGTTACATTAATAGACCCACCTATGGCTCTGTCAGGGGTTCCTTTCCACAAATATAACTTCAGGATCTTGGGTAGCCTCCCTTTTCCTGGTTCATTTCTGCCTCTGGTATTTAAGGAAGTCCTCAAGAGGTGCCCCCATGTGCTCCAAGTGCCCCGGAGCCATTCCAATGCCACTCTCGCACTGTTGTGAGCCGCCATCTGCCGTTTCCTTTAGTGTCTCTTCTCAGGCTTCTCTGGAGGTTGGAACCCTGCCCTAGCTTGCAGAAGCTCTCTCAGGCTGTATTTGCCTTCCCTACAAGGCTCAGGGCTCCCCCAAACTTGGGCCTCATCCCAACCTCTGACCTAACCCCAGACCGCATCTGTCCATCAGCATTCACCCCGGGGTCAACCTGCTGCTTCTTACCATCTTGTGTTCCCCTCTCTTGGCCACAGGAAAACTAACCCCCTTCCTCTATGTCCTCCCCACTTTGAGGGGTCCCCTTGCAGAACTGTTTGGCCTGTAGAATTTGAGCTTTTCACGGTTTGCCCTTATAAGGCTGCGTACAAATAGTCAAGGCCTAAGCAAGAGCAGGATCAGTTGGTGACTGATCTAGGAGCACTGCTCTCCCTCAGCTTCAGCTTATATTGCCAAGTGTGGTTCATTGTTCCAGAAACTTCCATCAGGGTAGACTCTCATAACCTCCCCTGGAGTCTGGATTGTCTTGAGTACCTCTCTCCCACTTTTTTTGTTGGTTTGCTTTTGAGATCAAGACCAAGCCTCGCTCAGTCACCCAGGCTGGAGTACAGTGACGCAACCTGCAACCTCCATCTCCCAGGTTCAAGAGATTCTCATGCCTCAGCCTCCCAAGTAGCTGGGATTACAAGCACATGCCACCACGCCCAGCTAATTTTTGTGTGTATTCAGTAGAGATAGGATTTCACTACATTGCCCAGGCTGGTTTCAAACTTTTGACCTCAAGCAATCTGCCCACCTTGGCCTCCCAAAGGGCTGGGATTATAGGCGTGAGCCACCGTGCCCGGCCTCTCTCCTTTACCTCATCCATCTCACCTCTCAAACTTGCCTCTATACGACTGATGATTTTTTCTAGATTAGACACCTCGGTCCCTGTAAATCAGTTCATACAAACGTATACCACAGCATGGGGGTAAGTTGCTGGCCTTTCATACATAGTCTGTAGATTCAGAAAGCTTATGCTATTATACACACACTCATACACACAAAGACACAATGAATATTTTAAATATGTGTATGTATTTTTTTCCCTTCGATATATTTCCATTAATAGAACGTTGCAAAACAAAAAATTAAATTATAAGGTAGTCCTAGACTGAGGAAAACAGATAAAGAGAGAAAAGTAATCTTAATAATATACTTCTTAATTTTGATATTATTTTTCAGATGCAAATATTGACATGAGAAACATAATCAGCAAGAAACATTAATTGATATCTACTACCTGCAAGGTAAATTTTATTATATTCATGGTTTTCTAGAAGTGCACACCCCTTGGGCTTTAATTTCCAAAGTGATAGGACTAAGTTTGACAGTTATGCTTGTTATATTATTGCTAAACTTACTGAAACTCATTAATTTTCTACATTGTCCCATAATTCTTGACTCTAAAATAAAAGGAAAGAAGATGTTTCAGTAAGAATGAAAGCATGACCTTGACTTATGCAATGGAGTTTACCAAGATATATTTTCTGGAACATTATAACCAGAATACCATCAATATCTTCCAAATCATGGTCACTAATAGCTTACCTAATACACCATATTTGTGAAGACTGCAGTTAATATGACACACTCATTTAAAGCCATATCTTTTTTAGAAAGGAAGAAATAGAGCTGCAATGAAATGAAAGTAAATTTCTCAGTCACAGAGTATGGTATAAGACCTGAAACTAAGGTTCAGTGTTAGGTGCTTCCTTAACATCTGGTAAAATTGAAAAGGCCTTGAATGGCCTAATGAAAAGTTACCCTCCCCGCTCTGCTCCTTTGACAAAGTCCTCCAACTAAACAGGGACAAGTGCAGCTCCTGCTTCTCCCTGAGTAGCAGGTTTCTGTTCCCTATCAGCCCACAAAATTATTCAAATTAGCCAATCACATCCTTCTTAGGGAGCCACAAGTCACCCCACCCTCTTGATACTACCAAGCCTGCCTCCCACAGCTCTTGGTTGTTAAAAATGTTCCTTAATGCAGCCCCTTTGTGAAGACCCTGCATGGGCCAGTGTCTTCATCTCCCAGGCTGTGAGAATCTAACTAAGAAACTGCTGTTAATCTTGCCTGCCTAGTGTCTGTTGCTATGTGTCAGCCCATCCCAATAACTCATCCCCATCCCCATAAGGAGAGTGGGACTCCCTCCTCCATCAATGGTAAACAAAAAAAAGGTGATCAAAATACAGGGCAAGTACAAACATGACAGAGCAGGCCATCCTAGCCAGGCCTTAGAACTCCACAGCCACAGCTATCCATAACTCCAAAGCTATCCCCGCCCCATGAATGACAGTGAGCACTTAGTGAGATATATCCAAGCAGCAGACTCTGTGCTGAGCTCATTTAAGCCTCACAACTGTCATGTGAGGCAGATAGTATTGTTCTTCCCATTTCACAGACAATGAGATTGAAGCTCAGAGAAGCTGGGCAGCCAGCTAGTGTGATGAACCCGGAGTCCGCACTTTTAACCCCATTGCCAAAAGAAACACTGGTCTTGGAATGAGTGAGTCCTCTGGTAAATAGATTTTACAAACAATCTTCACCAGGTGCAAAGACTTGAAAAATATAAGCTTAGGAATACAAAGCTGGGCTTACAAACGTTACTCTGATTTCAATTCTGCTAACCACCAAAGAAAAGAGCAATGCCCACTGAGCGTACAAAGTGAAAGAGCATTATCCATTGTCTCAAGCACGGATAAGGAAGAGCAGCACACAATTCATGAGTTATTATCCTCTACAGTCATCATTTTTATTAAGTATTTGAAAATAGCTTAGTATTATTTAGGCCCTCTCTTTTTTCCATGCTAAACACAGATTTAATTACACAAAATGATATGTCTACCTCAAGCTATCTCCACTCCACTTCTTGAATTCAGCTTCTATGCTTCCATCTATCTTCTGAACATCTCAGTTTCAAACTTAGCACATTGCATTTTTATCCATGTCTTTTTCCCTGGATTATGATCTGTTTGTGAGTAGCAACCAGGTCTTACACATTTCTTTTTACATCAGCAGAATCTAACTCAGTTGTTCAATAAGTGTTTGGAATATGAAGAAACAAATGAACATTAAAGTAAAAACTGTCAAGCAAGATATTGTTTATGTAAAACATGTTAAGGTATCAGTAGCTACTTTATCCAAAACTATTTATTTATTTAGAAGCTAGACTTTTTCTGAACATTTTGATATATGTTTTGAGCTAAATTTATAGTTTTTTACAAATTGATAAAGTAGATCCCCGTAAATAATCTTTAAGAACTTGTCATCTTAAAAAACTGTGCCAGACCAGGCGCAGTGACTCAGACTGGGCACAGTACCTCAGGCCTGTAATCCCAGCACTTTGGGAGGCCAAGGCGGGCACATCACCTGAGGTCAGGAGTTCAAGACCAGCCTGGTCAACATGGTGAAACTCCATCTCTACTAAAAGTACAAAAATTAGCCAGGCATGATGGCGGGCACCTGTAATCCCAGCCACTCAGGGGGTTGAAGCAGGAGAATCACTTGAATCTGGAATGTGGAGGCAGCAGTGAGCTGAGATCCTGACACTGCACTCCAGCCTGGGCAAGAAAAGCAAGACTCCGTCTCAAAAAAAAAAGTGTGCTAACTTAAAACTAGTATCTGTTATAAGATTCGTAAGTCATCTGGGAACACAAACACATGTACACATGCAAGCGCAAGGTCAACCAACTGAAACTGTTCACGACCGACACTGAAACAGAATTTTCTATGAAGCAGAGAGCTCCTCACTGAAAATGTTTAAAACGTTCAATGACTACCTATCAAGGAAGTGGAAAGGAAAATTTCTGTCTGAGTAAAGGTTGAATCCTACTTTTCTCTCAAAGCAGTTTTAGTTACAAAACTATGTGATTTTACAGAAACCCCAAACATCTTATCATTTTAATAGAAACTGGTTTTAGAATTTCTTCCTTTTTTCCTCTTGATTCACTTCTCAAAAAAAAAATACTCATCTATGCACTACGCTATTGCCACAATTCTAGAAATATTTCTAGAAAGAAATATTTGATAAAGCACAGCCTCACTGTAGGCAATTTTCAACCCAGTTCTCAAACGTAAGTCTGTTATAATCACCTAGGGAGGTTATCAAAGTGCAGATTCTAAAGCCTACACATCCCACATCAGAATTCATAACCAGTCAATCCAAAATGTGGCTAAGGAATCTGCATTTTTATCGGGATAAAGATCTGCCTGCTTTGGGGATTATATCAACTCCATATGGAAAAATACTGCTTCGGAAAATGTAAAATCCATTTGACAAGATACCCATAGACTGCATAGTTGATAAACAACAGAAATTTATTTCTCATGGCTCTGGAAATTGGAAAATCCAAGATAAGGTGCTGGCAGATCCAGTGTCTAGTGAGGATCTGCTCCCTGGTTCATAGATGGCATCTTCTCACTGTGTCCTCACAGGAGGGCACAAGCAAGAGGCTCTCCCAGGCCTCTTTTAGAAGAACACTAGTCTCATCCAGGAAGGCTCTGCTCTCATGACCTAATCATCCCACAAAAGCCAACCTCCAAATAACACCACCTTACGGATTAGGATTTCAACGTATGAAGTTTGGAAAGATACAAACATTCAGACCATAGCAAACAGAACTTAAATTTAAGGGTTTTTTGTTAAATCATTTATGGCAATGTGCAGAATGATCCCAAGGGAAAGAGTCTGCTGCCAAGAAAATGTGTTAAAATAATCCAGTTGAAGCAGACCATCAGTGGAGAATTGGAAAGAGGATGACTTAAAAAAAAAAAAATAGGAGGCTCGAAATGCACAGGCTGAATCAGTAAGACTTAATGATTCCAGAGTGAGGCACAGTGCCATGAAGAGAGCTGTGGGAAGAGACCAGGAGTAGTGAAGGACATCTCAACTCCAGATTCAAGCTTTGGAGATGAACTAGCTGCAGATGCCACTAACTGAGAGAGTTTCTGATTATTAGTCACGTTTGTGAAACCCAGCAGGGATACTGCCAATCGTACAGTATTTTTATAAAAATTAGAAAAAGTCACCGTTTTTTAGATAGAGGTATGCCTCAGAAAACAGGTTGGTTAATGAACAACTCCTTTGGGCAAATTAGAAGATGCCTCTGACTGTGACCAGACACAGCCCCGTGCCTACAACTGGGGAACAATAACAAGGGCTGGATGTGAGCCCCACTTGCCCCTCAGTTAAGGGGCATCATAGAAAGCACAATGCATAGTTGGCCCACTCAGTCATTCAATAAATGTTTTGGAAAATGAAGAAATAAATGAACATAAAAGTAAAAACACTAGTAAGATTGAGGACATAGTCCTGGGAATGGATGGATAAAGCCAAGCAAGGTGAAGTCACCGGGTAGAACAGTTTCCAGGAATCATGAGTTAGATTGTTGGATGAGCTTCCTACATGCAGGCAGAGTTCTTCTAAGGTTGTTTCCCAAAAATGCCCTCTACCAGCCTCATGGAAGCCCTCACACCTCTTCTGATGCTAAGTCAGAAACTACTGAAGTAAGGTCTCATTTTGGTGAGGGCTTTGCTTTAGATTCACTGCAATGAATCTAAAACCACAGATAAGTCTCGTGACACTGCAGAACTGAAGAGGGTGAAGACAGCATCTCATTCATTGCTGTGTCTCCTGGGACAGCACCTGGTACATAGTTAGCATGATGCCTAAAGTCCAGTATTCAATAACATTCTTCACTCACTTGCCAAAACAAAATGTGGGGTCCCTGTTCTTGCTTTAACCTTCCCCAATACTGTCAAATGACATTAACAAGACTAACTTTATAAATGATGTCACTCAATTAATCCCATCAAAACCCAGTAAATTAAATAGGCTTCCTTTGAAAATTTCTTAGGGGAAAATCCTGCCAGGTATTTTATTGTCTCCCTCTTTCCGTTACCCCAACTTGCATGTCCTTTGCTAAGAAAACATTTCTCTAATTGTGATGAGCTCTGGCCCTTTAACAAGTTATTTTATATACCTGTCCTAGATTTTCCCCGTTTCTTCTATGGTGTCACATTTGTACTACAGTCACTTAATTTTCTTGCTCTTTTGACAATAATGCTCACATTGTTTTGCCTCAAGGGACACATCAGATGGAAACAGCACAGATGTCAGCACCTGTATCCTAAGTCTGTGCCTTAATGTCTCATTTGGTTCATTATTTTCCAGATTTTACATCCACTGTAGGAATCTTGATTCTTCAATTAGAAAAAAAATCTCAAATACTACTGCTTTTGTTTCTTTTATACAACTGCTGCCATTAGTGCTCATAACTATGTCTAGAAGATCTAATTAAATATAGCAAAAATACTTGAGAACTACCATCAATGATTGTATATGTTTGTATATACTTTTGCTTGTAAAATTAAGCTATAGTGTCTTAAAAAGAACAACCCTTCAACTTACTTTTATTATTATTGTTGTTGTGTTATTTGAGACAGGGTCTTTCTCTGTCACTCAGGCTGAGGTACAGTGGTGTGACAATAGGTCACTGCAGCCTTGAACTACCAGGCTCAAGAAATCTTCCCATCTAAGCCTCCCAAGTAGCTGAGGCATCACCACAACCAGCTAATTTTTGTATTTTTTGGTAGACACAGTCTCACTATGATGCATGGGCTGGTCTTGAACTCCTGGGCTTAAGTAATCCTACCACCTCAGACAACCAAAGTGCTGGGATTACAGTCATGAGCCACCACACTCGGCCTAATTTTTTATATATTTTTTGTAGAGATAGGGGTCTTGCTATGTTGCCCAGACTGGTCTTGAACTCCAGGACCCAAGAGATCCTCCTGCCTCAGCCTCTCAAAGTGCTGGGATTACAGGATTGAGACACCATGCCCACCCTTAACTTTCAAAATGCAAAGTTTCTAGAGAAAGGGAGAGCAGAGAAGACAGAAGAAATAAGTATTTACTGAATGTTTACTATAGTCTAGGAATTTACAAGTTTTCTCATGACATCCTCACAATAATTCTGTGAGATTAGCATTGCTCTTCCAATTTTATAGATGAGAAGTTTCATAAAGACTAAATAACTTGCTGAAAGGTCATAGATAATATCACAGTCAATAAATGTCATAGATAATGGTAAAGGCAGATCAAGGATTCAGTTCCTGGTATATCAGGTTCTTGCCATGCCACCAGCCTTGGACAGTTTTGATGCAATTCAACTTTTTCTTAACAAGACACTACAATCCATTTTCAGAATATGACATACTAGTGTCATGTGAATGTGACACTAAAGAAACAGACTTAGGTCCAGATTGAATCACTTTGCAGTCTGACTGCTTGACATGAAAGATAGTACAATGGCTCCCAAGCATTCATCTATTTGCCAAGAGTCTCCTACAATGATACAGGGTTTACGGTAACAGATTAACATCTGTAGTTAACAATCCGAAAGCACTTTTACGTATCAATTCATGAAAAGCCCAAATGGTAGTGGCAGCATATTTGCACATTTGTTCTATAAAAGATAAACTTGTATTTTAGTTAAACCATGAAGGCAAGTTTATTTTTCTTCACTTAGCTTAGTCCCTAGGATATTACTATCCACCCTTTTTAACTCCATCTGCTCTTACGACTGGAGTCACACCACCTACTTGGTGGAAGCCTGGATTATGTTGATCATTCACGGTTCCATATGCTTCTGGGGCCATGATTACCATATTGCTTGACTTGCAAATCTCAAAAACAAAATTATTAAAGAAGATAAATGCCAGGAACTCAAAAACACTGAAGACAAAATATAAATAAATCCAGGGAGAAATGCTGGCTTAAATTATCATTGAAATATATCCTTCAACATTTACACACACAGAAAAATTTTCTCTTCCCAGGGTCTAATAAAATGCTAGTGTCACACACAGTCATATTCGTAAAGAAAATCTTCACCAATAACATCCGACTTTTTAAGTCAATGGATGTATTTTTCCACATACAGTAAATACCAGCATTCCATTTTCATTCAAGGTCAAGTGTAGTTAGTATATTATAATTTTCTACAGTTTAGGTGGCACATGTTAATTGGCTTTTATCACCTGTCGAGAGATATTAATAAGCAATAAAGACAAATAATTGAGAACCAAAATAAGCACCCTGCTACACACACTGACCCAGGTCACAGGCTTGAAGTTAGAGACTGAGAGAGAGATTATGATAATTTATTAAATGTGCTTTATAGAAGAACAATTCAATCGGCTCAGGAAGATGAAGTCATTCATTCAATGAGTATTTTTTGTGCATCTATCTATATACCCTTCTAGGCATTGGAATACAGCAGAAATAACCCAGAGAAGATTCCTGTCCTCAAAGCATTTATATACTGGGTTTCTGAGTGAAGGTAGACAATAAAAATAAAACAAGAAACTAAGATTGCCACAGGTCATGCTAAAGGCTATAAAGAAAATATTCAGAGTGATGGGAAGCACCTAGGAGCTGGAGGGTAATGGCTGAAAAGACAGGTCTTTACGAAGTAATCAGGCAATGCTAACTGAGAGGCAATGCTAACTGAGAGAGTGGTGTTCTCACTAAATCTTGAGTGAGAAGGAACAAGGCAAGAAAAGAGCCAGAGAAAGGTGTGCCGAGTACAGGGAAGAGCAAATGCAGGACTTTGAGGCAACAGAGAGCTTTCTAAGTTAAGGGGTAAGAACAGAAGCCAGAATGGCTACAGCACAATGAGCAGGGAGGGGAGTGGCCTGTGATACAGTTAAACAGATGTGCAGAAGCCCACCTCTCAGGGCCTGTGTGACATGAAAAGCTTATGAATTGTAAAGTAGAAGTTTCTTGTTACTTAGTTGCTATGTAAAATTAATGCAGTGCATCTGGGCCAGCTAGTGAGTTTGAAGAAAATAACAATATTAATAAAACTTTGGAGCTGGAGGGGAATGTGTGGATTATCTATTCTACCCTTTGTTTTATAGATATTGATCATGAGGCACAGGGGAGGCACAGAGGAGTCAGTGAGGAGGGGAGAACTCTTTGTTCTCTGATGTATAATGACCTTTTGTGATACCTGCAGGCTTATGGTTTTTACCACTCACAACCCTCACGGAATTTTCCTAGTCCTTATCACCTGGAATACATCTAATGACTAAAGAAAGCTATTCAAGCTCTTTGCAGAAGATGGAAATAAAAAGAACAAGATGTTTTCCTGCAAGCTCATTGGAGGGATGACTTGAAGGCCCTCAAGATCTGCTCTTGCTTGGAACTACAGGAAGAGACAGGGACAAAGATTTGAGGAATGCTACATGAAGGAGAACTCTGATGAAATCACAGAGAATGGGAAATCCCACAAGCTAAGATAATCATAAGTAGCAGATATTAATAGGTAAAGCTGAAAAGACTTGAAGTTTGCAAGAGACGCAAAATAAAACTATAAAAAAACACTTTAAAAATAACTTCAAAAAATTAGTATTATAAAAATGTTTCAATTATTGATTGTCAATTAGGTTGAATTATCTTGCTAATGTATTTAACACTCTTTTCAGTTCTTTATTAACAAATCAATATAAACAAACAAAAATACTGTGAAGATTAAAATAATAATATAATAATATAAGGACATTTGATAGGATATTTAACTGTGCAACAGATTAATAAGCATTAAGACAGGCACTCTCTCTCTGGAGAGACAGGGATTGGATTGGACTAGTCAAGGTGTTTATCTGCTTTGGGGACAAGAAACCAGACCAAATAACTTTATAAGGCTGCTTTTACAAACCAATCATTTTGTTTTCCCTAAATGCAAAGCATGATTAAAATGGTCAAAACCTTAACAGGGAAAAGGAAAGCAGATTTAAAACAACATCACGACAAAATAAGATAATTGAAACTTGGAAGTTGTGATAGTCAGACATAGCAGGGCTTTTCATGTCGATATCAGTGTGTCAGGCAAACCATGATTTGTATACCCCAGGGACTATATCGAGAAAAACTGAGCCACTTATTTCACTCAAATTGATGAGAGCAGACATGATTGAAATAAGCAGAGAATGCTTGAGGAAAAATTTGCTTAACATGCACAGCTTCACATAAAACAGTCCTCTTACATCTCCTTAAATCACATATTTGTTAACAACATGAAAAAATCTAAACAGCCCCATTTTCAAATTGGCGGGGAAGGCAAGTAATGACAAACAGAAAATGGAAAGCTTATGCTTCAGAAAGCTTCATTATAATGTTAGATTTCTAAATAATTTAGGTAACAACCTCTATTTATACTCTTCTTGCTCTTTTTATTTGTTTGAGACAGGATCTCACACTGTTGCCTGGGCTTGAGTGCAATGGCGCGATCTCAGCTCACTGCAACCTCTGCCTCCCAGGTTCAAGAGATTCTCCTGCCTCAGTCTCCCAAGTAGCTGGGATTACAGGTGCTCGCTACAATGTCCCTCTAATTTTTTGTAGAGACCAGGTTTCACTATGTTGGCCAGGCTGGTCTCAAACTCCTGACCTCATGACCCGCCCGCCTGGGCCTCCCAAAGTGCTAAGATTAATTAAAGGTGTGAGCAAACATGCCCAGCTGCTTTTTATTTTAATAAACATGACACATCACCAAAATCCTTTTTAACAACATGCTTTTTAAAAATATATATATAATCCTATTTAATTTATGTGTACACTATGCATGGTCTCCACATACTGGAACATTTAAAGATCATGTATTTCAATTTCAGGAAGGTAGGAGCCTTTAGCAGGTTGAACAGTGGCCCTCAAAATGATGTACCCACATCCTAACCCTCAGGAATATGTGACTGTGACCTTATTTGGAAGAAGGATCTTTACAGATAAAATCAAGGATCTCAAGATGATAGCATCTTGGATTACCCAAGTGGGCTTTAAATCCCATGGCAAATGTCCTTATAAGAGATGTACAAAGGAGAGACATAGAAAGAAGTGAAGGCCAGGTGAAGATGAAAGCAGAGATTAAAGTGATGCAGCAGCCACAAGCCAAGGAAGGCCTGGAGCCAACAGAAGCTGAAAGAAGCCTGGAAGGATTTGCCCCTGGAGCCTTCAGAAGGAGCATGGTCCTGTCAACACCTTGATTTTGAACTTGTGGTCCCTACAACTATAAGAGAAAAAATTTCTCTTCAACATAAGAACAAAAGGGTAAGTTAAATATGAGAGAAATTTTTAAAAATCCAAATTCTAAAAGAATAGAATGAATAAAATTTTAAAATGCAATAGAGAGACAGTAGCAGAACTGATGAAGCAAACGAATCTGTGAACTCTTCAATAAATGCTGCTGGGGGAGAGATCCAAGATGGCCAATTAGCAACAGCTCAGGATTGTAGCTCCCAGTGAAAGCGCAGAGAGGGAGTGGACACCGCAATTTCAGACGAATTTCTGTTGCCCACAAACTGGGAGCTACCCAGCGGAGGAGCCATACGGGTCACCAGCGAGACTCTTTTGCCCGCACGGCTGTTTTTCCGGCGCCCCGGCGCGGCACTTCTCAGTGTGGAGTATACAGGACTGGGTAACCTTTGAGTCGGGCTCGGCTGGTCCCATCCCCACAAGGAGAACAGCAGTTGGAAAAGCTGAAGACTGAGAGTTTCACAGTAAGCACAGCAGAACCCGGGAAAGCCTGGCTCTGTGGGGAGGGGGTGTCCGCCGAAGGAAAACTAAGAAACAGAAAAAACTTCATCACCAACAAGCCAGACGTCCACTCAGACCCAATCTGAAAGTCAGCAATTACAAAGACGACAGGTGGATAAATCCACAAAAATGGCAAGAAAGCAGTGCAAAAAGGCTGAGAACACCCGAAATCAGAATGCCTCTCCTCCTACAGGGGATCGCAGCTCCTCATCAGCAAGAGAACAAGGCCTGACAGAGAATGAGTGCGATGAACTGACAGAATCAGGCTTCAGAAGGTGGATA
>CAUYLG010016309.1:0-14887 GCA_963573385.1 Cacajao melanocephalus
CCCGGGTCTGAGGGAGGAGGGGCTGGGGGCCTGGACTCCCGGGTCTGAGGGAGGAGGGGCTGGGGGCCTGGACTCCCGGGTCGGAGGGAGGCGGGGCGGGGGGCCTGGCCTCCCGGGACTGAGGGAGCAGGGCCTGGGGCCGGGGACCCCGGGGTGTGTGGGCGGGGGGGGGGGGGGCCGGGCCTCCGGGGCCGGTGGGGGGCGGGCGGGGGGCCTGGACTCCCGGGTCTGAGGGAGGAGGTGGGGCTTGTGTCTGTCCTTGTGGCCCTGACTCGGAGGCGCTCTGATCTGGCCATTTTTCCCTTAGGGCTCATTCCCTGCGCAGTATGATTGGCACTGCGGCCCGAAGGACGGGGTCCAGTTTCCCCTGGACTACAACTACTCGGCCTTCTTCCTGGTGGACGACGGCACGCACGGCCGCCTGGGGGGCGAGAACCGCTTCCGCTTGCGCTTGGAGTCCTACATCTCACAGCAGAAGACGGGCGTGGCGGGTGAGCGGCTTCTGGAGCCCACGACCCACCGCTCATGGCCCGGCGCTCAGGATCCCAGTAGTCTGGTCTGGTCGAAATCTGGGGAATTAAGTGTCTTTCCCCATCATTTTTCGTGCTTTTACAAACCTCTGTCTGTGAGTGAGGTGGCTCATATCCGTAATCCCAACACTTTGGGAGGCCAAGGCGGGAGGATTGCTTGAGGCTGGGAATTCAAGACCAGCCTGGGTAACAGAGCGAGACCTCCTCTCTACCAAAAATAAAAAAATAAAAAATAAAAAAATTAGCCAGGGGTGGTGTCATATGCCTCTAATCCCAGCTATTCCAGAGGCTGAGGCAGGAGAATCGCTTGAACCTGGGAGGCAGAGGTTGCAGTGAGCTGAGATCACACCACTGCACTCCAGCCTGGGCGACAGAGCAAGACTCCGTCCCCAACAAACAAACAATCTTTATTTTGGAACCTCTCATGCATACAGAAAAATGCAGGAAGGTGGACGAGGGCTTGACGCATTTTTTTTTTCTTTTTGAGATGGAGTCTTGCTCTGTCACTCAGGCTGGAGAGCAATGATGTGATCTTGGCTCACTGCCGCCTCCGCTTCCAGGGCTCAAGGTATCTTTCCACCTCAGTCTCCTGAGTACCTGGAACCACAGTGCCCATCATCATACCACGCCCAGCTAACGTTTTGTATTTTTGGTAGAAGTGGGGTTTTGCCATGTCGCCCAGGCTGGTCTCAAACTCCTGACCTCGTGATCCACCCACCTCGGCCACCCAAAGAGCTGGAATTACAGGCGTGAGCCACCGCGCCCGGCAACAAAATGTAAAAAGCTACATTTATATGGTGTCTATTGCTATAAAAAAAGGCTACCACTTTTATGGGGTTAGATCTGTCTTTTGTCTCTTTTATAACCTCCTTGGTTGCCTGTCTTAGAAAGGCCCATCCCACTCCCAGACAAGCATTCTCTCCAGTCTTCCTTTAATATCTCATGGTTTTATATTTAAACCTCTAATCCATCTGGAAATGATTTTTACATATTTTGAGGTCAGGAGTCTATATTTCTTTTCTTTTTTTTTTTTTTTTTTGAGACAGCGTCTGGCTCTGTCACTCAGGCTGGAGTACAATGGCATGATCTCAGTTCACTGCAACCTCCACCTCCTGGGTTTGAGCAATTCTCCCCTCTCAGCCTCCCGGGTAGTTGGGATTACAGGCGCGTGCCACCACGCCCGGCTGATTTTTTGTATTTTTAAGTAGAGATGGGGTTTCACTATTTTGGCCAGGACGGTGTCGATCTTCTGACCTCGCGATCCGCCTGCCTCAGCCTCCCAAAGTGCTGGGATTACAGGCGTGAGCCGCCGCACCCCACCAGGAGGCTATATTTCTGTTCGTCCAAATGAGAAGCTGTTTTCTTTATGACCATTTAGCAAATAAACCATCCTTTCCTAGCTGAATAGAAATTCTTGCAGTTGTGTATTCAGATCCTTCATCTGCTGAAATCTGTTTCGAAAACTTTTTAAAAAAATTTCTCTACTTATATATTCCTGTGGCCAAACTATGCTTTGATTAGAGCAGTTTAAAGAGGTTTTCAGGACAGGTGTGGTGCTCACGCCTGTAACCAGCACTTTGGGAGGCCATGGCAGGTGGATCACTTGCACTCAAGAATTCAAGATCAGCCTGGCAACATACTGAAACCCCATCTCTACAAAAAATAAAAAAATAGGCAGGCATGGTGGCACATGACTGTAGTCCCAGCTACTGGGGAAGCTGAGGTGGGAGGATCGCTTGAGCTCAGGAGGTCCAGGCTGCAGTGAACTGAGGCAGCACCACTGCATTCCAGGCTGGGTGACAGAATGAGACCCTGTCTCAAAAATATAAATAAATAAATAAATAAAGATGTTTTAATATATTAGTGAAGCTCCTTCTCACTGTCCTTTCTGAAAAATTTCTTGGCTCTTCTCTGACATTTATTTTTCCATTTGAAGTTGAAATTTATTCTGTTCCATTTAAAATAGGGTAAACACCTCCAAACTTCCTCTCATACCCCCTCTTTCCCCAGGCTGTATTGAATTAATGTGTTAATTTGTGACTTACTGTTAGTTTTTCCATTTATTAGAGTCCCACTCTGTGCCCAGGCTGGAGTGCAGTGGCTCAATCTCAGCTCACTGCAACTTCTGCCTCCTGGGTTCAAGCGATTCTCCTGCCTCAGCCTCCCAAGTAGCTGAGACTACAGGCACCCGCCACCACTCCTGGCTAATTTTTGTATTTTCAGTAGAGACAGGGTTTCACCTTGTTGGCCAGGTTGGTCTCCAACTCTTGACCTCAGGTGATCACCCACCTTGGCCTCCCAAAGTGCTGGGATTATAGGCATGAGCCATCAGACCCAGCCTACTTTCTAATTTTAATGCGTATAGAGTTAGTATAGTAGTATCTTTTTGGCGCAATTGGGCTTTGGTGAATATCTAGATTGTATTCGGATAGGCCTTTCTATTCGAACTTTCACCCCCTCACGAGCCTGGATGGTTAATCAATTACAGGATTGACTCATGCAAGAAACACCTGCCTCATTCAGGGACTCAGGAGTCCAGGCCCTCAGCCCCTCCTCCCTTGGGAAGTTAAGCATTACTGTCTTCAAAACCTAGCTCCCTCCTGAAGGAGGGAGGTGGCCAGGTGAGGTGGCTCATAGCTGTAATCCCAGCACTTTGGGAGGCCAAGGTGGGCAAATCATGAGGTCAGGAGTTCGAGACCAGCCTGGCCAAAATGGTGAAACCCTGTCTCTACTAAAATAGAAAAAATTAGCTGGGTATAGTGGCAGGCACCTGTAATCCCAGCTACTCAGGAGGCTGAGACAGGGGAATCGCTTGAACCTGGGAGGTGGAGGTTGCAGTGAGCTGAGATCGCACCACTGCACTCCAGCCTGGGCAACAGAGTGAGACTGCCTCAAAAAAAGAAAAGAAAAGAAAAGAAAAAAAAAAAGAAATGACAATTCCAATGAACAGAGGATTAGGAAAAGGCTGATGTTTGCCCCAGGGACTCCTGGGAAATGTAGTTTTCTCCTATCTCCAGCAAAGGCTGATGGGAGGTAACCAAGCCCCCTTCTCTTCTTGCCTCAGGGACTGGAATTGACATCCCTGTCCTGCTCCTCCTGATTGATGGTGACGAGAAGATGTTGATGGTATAGGGGCCCGGATGCCTGCATCTGAGGGGGAAGGAGGGTGGGGGCCGGGACTCCTGGGTCCTGAGTCTTAGGGAGAGTCTGGGAGTCTGACCCCGGGTAGGGTGAAGAACCTGCCTTCTCTGACATGACTCTCCCCTTTATTCTGTAGCGAATAGAGAATGCCACCCAGGCTCAGCTCCCCTGTCTCCTGGTGGCTGGCTCTGGAGGGGCTGCGGACTGCCTGGCGGAGACCTTGGAAGACACTCTGGCTCCCGGGAGTGGGGGAGCCAGGCAAGGTGAAGCCCAAGATCGAATCCGGCGTTTCTTTCCCAAAGGGGACCCTGAAGTCCTGCAGGCCCAGGTAGGACATTAGGGCTCAACTCTGGATGCTGAGATGGGAGGGAACTGGGGATTTGGGCTCCTGGGTCTGAAGGAAGGGGGGCTGGGGGGTTGGACTTCCAGGTTCCGGGAGTAGAGGGTGCTGGGTGCCTAGACTGTTAGGTCCTGGAGGGGAATGGCCTCCTCCCTCCCTTTGGATGGGGCCAGCAGGAGCTGGGGATGGAGCCGGGCTAGGGACGCAGAGTTTGCTGTTCCGCAGGTGGAGAGGATTATGACCCGGAAGGAGCTCCTGACAGTCTATTCTTCTGAGGATGGGGCTGAGGAATTCGAGACCATAGTTTTGAAGGCCCTTGTGAAGGGTAAAAGTTGTGCCCTCCAGCCCTCCCCTCTCTCAGTTCAGCACCCTCCCCGGCCTCGGCACTTCATCCACCTGCTCTAATCTAAGGCCCATGGCCCCCTTCCCTCTCTTATGTCTTTCACCTTTGGGGCTTTGCGTGGTGCTATTTGGGCAGCTTTCTCAGATGCTTTGATTATGTTTTGTTATCCATTCTTTCATCTTTCCATCCATCCACGTGTGCAGATCGAGCTTTCCACCTCTTCACCAACCCATCCTTCCAGTCATCCTTCGTTCTTCCACCCATCCATCTTTTCACCTGTCCATCCACGCATCCACCAACAATTCCATCCACTCATCCTTCCATCCATCCATCTTTTCACCTCTCCATCCACACATCCACTGACAGTTCCATCCACTCATCCTTCCATCCATCTATCTTTTCACCTGTTCATCCACGCACCCACCGACAGTTCCATCCGCTCATCCTTCCATCCATCCATCCATCCATCCATCCATCCATCTTTTCACCTATCCATCCACAGATCACTGACAATTCCATCCACTCCTTCTTCCAACCATCCATCTTTCATCCATTTAGCCATCTAAATGCCGGATTCGATCTACCTGTCCATCTTTTCATTCATCCATCCAATGTTCTTCCATCCATGCATCCACTCACCCGTTCTTCCTTTCCTACGTGCCTCTGATATGTGTGAAGCACTCTAGTTAGAATGAACAAAGCACTGTCTCCCAGTGAAGAAGTCCAAATATTTCACTAGGAATGGCAGCTTGAAGGACTGAATGATGAAAATCAAGGTGGGAGCATAATGGAAGAGGCTGGGGGGGGTCCTTATTGATTGATTGAGACAAGGTGTTGCTCTGTAGCCCAGGCTGGAGTGCAGTGGTGTGATCATGGCTCACTGCAGTCTCGACTTCCCAGGCTCAAGTGATCGTCGCACCTCAGCCTCCTGAGTAGCTGGGACCACACCTGCCTGCCGCTACACCTGGCAAATTAATTTTTTTTTTTTTTTACAGGCTGTGGTAGGGTAGAAAGAGCAGTTACTTTTGACTTTGGAATCAGACAAAACTGAATTTAAATACCAGCTTGGGCCAGGCACAGTGGCTCACACCTGTTATCCCAGCACTTTGGGAGGCTGAGGTGGGTGGATACTTGAGGTCAGGAGTTCGAGACCAGCCTGGACAACACGTTGAAACCCCATCTCTACTAAAAATATAAAAATTAGCCGGGGTGGCAAGCGCCTGTAATCCCAACTACCCGGGAGGCTGAGGCAGGAGAATTGCTTGAACCAGGAGGGAGAGGCTGCAGTGGAGCTGAGATGGCGCCATTGCACTCCACCCTGGGTGACAGAATGGGACAAAACCAACCAAACAAAAAAACCAGCTTGGCCCCTTCCTTGCTGTGTGACCTTTAGAAAGTAGCTTCCCCTCTCTGAGCTTTAGTTTCTCTCTGTGGAAAATGGAGATAGTATCTTGCAAGAGTGTAATAAGCCTCTAAGACAAGGTGTAAGTTGTGTCCGGTCCCTGGTGGGGGCCCAAGAAGAGGGAGCTCTTATTAATATGGTTCGGTTTCCTCTGGGGGCACGTCCTTCAATATAAGATAACTCTCAGTAGGTGAATCCGATTCACTCTGCGGAGGTTAACTCGGCAGCCTCCTGGGAGAAAATAAGGCAGTTCTGTATGATGTGGTTTGAGGGGGTGGAGTTGTGGGCCCAGCAGAAGTGGAAGTGATCGCAGTTCACTGGGGAAATCGGAGATGGCTGATGGGCTTGTGGATAGCAGAGTTGAATGGATGGAGTTTCAGCAAGAAGGAAGAGGCAAGGTCATGAACGCTTCTTAAGAGTCTAGCGTAGGCAGGCCTGGCGCGGGGCAGCCGGTGTGCTCTTTTCTTGGTCATCTCCCTTCCCTGCCTGCAAGGATTATCACCCCATTTTGAAAACACTGAGGCTCAGAGAGAGGAAAAATGGCTTGCCCGAGGTCGTCTAGCTCTTAGCAGGGATCAGGCTTTTCCTGCAAGTCCGTATAATTCTCAGGCCCATTGCAAGGGGCATGTTTAGAGAGAAGTCAGGAGTTTGCAGGGTTGATACGTGGCACAGGTATGAAGAGAGTGTTGGTTACAAGGCCAGTGAGGCGGGTGGGTGGGGTGTCCAGGTGACAAATGGTGCCAGATTAAGGCAGGATATAAAGCAAGATATTATTATTATTTATATATTTTTTGGAGGCGGAGTCTCACTCTGTCACCCAGGCTGGAGTGCAGTGGTGCGATCTCAGCTCACTGCAACCTCTGCCTCCCGGGTTCAAGCGATTCTCCTGCCTCAGCCTCCCAAGTAGCTGGGACTACAGGTGCACGCCACCACGCCAAGCTGATTTTTTGTATTTTAGTAGAGACAGTTTCACCGTGTTGCCCAGGCTGAGATCAGGAGTTCGAGACCATCCTGGACCTCAGATGCCAGGCAGAGGAGCTACAGGCTGGCCTTGAGACGCGGCAAGGGACCAGGGTCAGTTGTGTGGATGAAAAAGACTCTGAGGCCAACGTGATGGCTCATGCCTATAATCACAGCACTTTGGTAGGCCAAGGAAGGAGGTTTGCTTGAGCCCAGGAGTTTGAGACCAGCCTGGGCAGCACAGTGAGACCCCATCTCTATAAAAAATTAGCTGGGCATGGTACTGTGTGCCTGTAGTCCCAGCTACTCAGGAGGCAGAGGCAGGAGGGTCACTTGAGCCTGGGAGGTCTCAAGGCTGAAGTGAGCTGTGATGGCACCACTGCACTCCAGCTTGGGTGACAGAGGGAGACCCTGTCTCAAAAAACAAAAACAAAAAAAGACCCTCTGGGAGTGGGTGGGGGCAGACTGGAGAGGAGAGAAGAGGCTGCAGTGATGGTGGTGGCGGGAGGGGGCGAAGCTTGAGCTGCAGCTGGGGCCAGGGGACAGCAGGGGAGGCTCTGCAGAGAGTCAGGAGGGTGGACCTGGGACATGGAGCTTGGGGGCTGATGGCCTGTGATGTGGGGGATGGGGGGGACAAGGACAGTACCTAGGGGTCTGTCTCATTGACTGGGTGGACGGAGGGGCCATTCCTGGGATGAGGACATAGGGAAGATGGGTTTGAGGGCTAGATGCTGAGTTGAGTATGGGACATGGTGAGTATGAAGGGACGGGGTGGGGATAGGGTCAGGTGTCCAGGTGACAAATGGTGTCAGATTAAGGCAGAATATAAAGCAATATATTATTTTTATTATTTATATATGTTTTGGAGATGGAGTCTCACTGTGTCACCCAGGCTGGAGTGCAGTGGTGCGATCTTGACTCACTGCAACCTCCACCTCCTGGGTTCAAGTGATTCTCCTGCCTCAGCCTCCCAAGTAGCTGGGACTACAGGTACACGCCACCATGCCGGGCTCATTTTTTGTATTTTAGTAGAGACAGGGTTTCACCATGTTGCCCAGGCTGGTCTCAAACTCCTGAGCTCAGGCAATCTACCTGCCTCAGCCTCCCAAAGTGCTAGAATTACAGGGAGCCATGACGCCCAGCCTATAAAGCAAGATATTATAAACGATTTTCTTTCCTTCTTTGGAAACCGTGGGGAAAGTAGGGGAGCTTCATAGAATCGTAGAAAATCATAGAAAAGCCTGCTCTGAATGGACGTCTGGGCTTTGAAAAAGCACATAAAGCCACGTGGTCCTCGCCATGTTACTGCCTTTCCTGGGGCGTTCTGCTTCCTCAGCTACAGCCTTAGAGATTACACTGGCCGAGCTGCAGAGTCAGCGTGGAACTTCCCACAGCTACTATCATTGATTACATGGGTGCTATGAAGGGGGTGCCACTATTCCCACTTAATAGATGAGGAAACCGAGGCTCCCAAGGTTCAATGGCTTGCCTGAAGTCACTCAGGCAGTATTGGTGGACTGGGGATTGGAACCCATGCCTGCCTGCCCCAGAGCCCAGTGCTCATCTCCACTACAGGAGATTATCTCTTTCTGTGCTACCAGTTTTTGGAGCAACCGAAATGAGATGAATTTGTTTTGGAGATAGATTTGGAGCAAGTGAAGGCAGAAGGAAAACCTAACTCCATGTCATAACAGATGCCCTTCAGGACTTTTCATGCCCCTGTTGACGGCACGGGTTTGGATCCACTAAATAGCTGGATCAAGTTTTTTGTTGTTGTTGTTTTTCATTTTTTTCTTTTTTTTTAATAGACATGGGGTTTCACCATGTTGGCCAGGCTGGTCTCGAACTCCTGACCTCAGGTGATCCACCCACCTCAGCCTCCTAAAGGTTGCTTGTTCTCTCTTGCAGTTTCAGTGACCTCAGGGTCTCTCGGAGTCACTCTCATGTTATTTTTTTCCAAACTCATTTTCCGCTGTTGTCACCTCTTTCCCTTACAACATACGCCAAGTTTCAGAAATCGGAGTGACTCACATTTGTCATTGGCTGCTGTGTTTTCTCGCACCCCACCTTTGCCTCCTATGTTCCTGCTGCTTTGAACGCTCTTTTCCCACCTTAGACACACACCTCCCGATGCTGGTGGTCTTTCAAGGCGCTACCTCAACACCTGTCCTCCAGGAGCCCTCCTGGGCCACTGTATACCCCGTGACTGTAGTCTCCTCTGAGCCCTAATCATATTATATGCCCACCTCTGAGGGCACCAAGCACTCTGAGGGTAGTTATATGTTGGGGAGACATATTTCCCCCAATAGAACCCGCTCCTTCAGGGTAGAAACTGTATCCGATTTCTCTCTCCATCTCCCCCACTGCCTGGTCCATAACATACCTCAATAAATACTAAATGAATAAGTGATTCTCTTTCTTTCTTCTTGGGGGCTGTAAGCTAGTGCTCTGTGCTCTGGCCCTGAGCCAAATGACCTTACGCCTATGATAACCTGACTGCTTAAAGACCCTCACGCTCTGCCCGGTAGCACCCCCTTTACACAGAGTTTAAAAGTCAGGCATGCAAAATAGAAGCAAAATAGACATTCATCAGATGTCCCTCCTCCCCTGACTTCTTGCCCCTTCTCCCTCTCATCCTTCCAGCCTGTGGAAGCTCAGAGGCCTCAGCCTACCTGGACGAGCTGCGTTTGGCTGTGGCTTGGAACCGCGTGGACATTGCTCAGAGTGAACTCTTTCGGGGGGACATCCAGTGGCGGGTGAGGGGTCAGGGCCTGGGGGTTGGGCATCCTGACAAAGGGACTGTGCTCTCCTCACTCTCTGTCTTCTTGGGCACCCCTCCACCCTGCCTTCCATTATGGCCTGTCTAGCCTTCCCTTAATTGTCCAACAATGTCTGATTGTCCATCTGGCCTCTCCTGTTTCCTATCTCCCCATCCATCCATCTGTCTGTCTATCTATCTGTCTACCCCGTACATCCATCTATCTATCATCTTTTCATTCATCCATCTATTCATCTATCCATCCCTCCATCCATCCATTTGTCCATCTATCCATTCATCCATCCATCCATCTGTCCGTCCATCCATCCATCCATCTGTTCATCCATCCATCCATTCATCCATCCATTCATAGTTCCATCCATCCATCCGTCCATCCATCCATCCATCCGTCCATCCGTCCATCCGTCCGTCCGCCCGCCCGCCCGTCTGTCCATCCATCCGTCCATCCGTCCGTCTATCCATCTGTCCATCCATCTATCCATCTATCCATCCTTCATCCATCTGTCTGTCCATCCATTCATCTATCCATCCATCCATCCATATTTCCATCCATCCATCCATCCATCCATCCATCCATTTGTACATCCATCCATCCATCCTCCATCCATCTGTCCATCCATTCATCTGTCCATCCATTCATCTATCCATCCATCCATCCACCCATATTTCCATCCATCCATCCATCTGTCCATCCATCCATCCATCCATCCATCCACCCACCTATCCATCCATCCATTCATTCATCTACCCATCCAACTGTTCCTCATACCCTTGAACCCCGTCTCTTGTCCTTAACCTTTGAGCTAATCTCTTCCCCCATTCATCCCACCCCTGCCAGTCCTTCCATCTCGAGGCCTCCCTCATGGACGCCCTGCTGAATGACCGGCCCGAGTTCGTGCGCTTGCTCATCTCCCACGGCCTCAGCCTGGGCCACTTCCTGACCCCGACGCGCCTGGCCCAACTCTATAGCGCGGCGCCCCCCAACTCGCTCATCCGCAACCTTTTGGAGCAGGCATCCCACAGCGCGGGCACCAAAGCCCCAGCCCTAAAAGGGGGAGCTGTGGAGCCCCGGCTCTCTGATGTGGGGCAGGTGCTGAGGATGCTGCTGGGGAAGATGTGCGCGCCGAGATACCCCTCCAGGGGCACCTCGGAACCTCACCCAGGCCAGGGCTTCGAGGAGAGTGTAAGGACTGGGCAAAGCTGGAGTGGGGACCCCTGGAAGGACTTGGGGCAGGACTACGTCAGGGATGGGGCATGGCCAGAGCAGGGGGTGTGGCCAACCAGGGGCAGGGGTGGCAGTGGCCAGTGTTGGAGAATGGCTAGTCCTCATCATACCTCCTTTTGCTGGCAGGTGTGTCTACTCCCGGGCAAGGCCCCCTCAAGGCCCTCGCTGGACAGTGGCCTTGGGCAGGCTCCCTGGAGTGACCTGCTCCTTTGGGCACTGCTGCTGAACAGGGCACAGATGGCCATGTACTTCTGGGAGAAGGTGAGTGGTGACTTGGTGCTCCTGCATCCCTGTCCTTTAGGCCACTGGATGCCAGTGTTCACCATGCAATTCCCAGACCCCTGACATCACCTGACAGCTGCCCCATCCTCCATCCCTGATATATGCCTCCAAATGCTTCCTCTTTCTTTCTTTTTTTTTTTTTTTTGAGACGGAGTCTCGCTTACTGTCATCCAGGCTGGAGTGCAGTGGCACAGTCTCAGCTCACTGCAACCTCCACCTCCCGGGTTCGAGAGATTCTCTTGCCTCAGCCTCCTGAGTAGCTGGGATTACAGGCACGCACCTCCATGCCCAGCTAATTTTTGTATTTGTAGTAGAGACGGGGTTTCACCATGTTGGCCAGGCTGGTCTTGAACTCCTGACCTCGTGATCCGCCCGCCTCAGCCTCCCAAAGTGCTGGGATTACAGGCGTCAGCCACTGGGTGCGGTCCACCGTGGCTACATATAGAAGCAGTTTTTCAACACTTAGCCACGCTGTTCACAGTTCTGCTTTCGTCTTCACTTTCTAGCAGAGCCTAAAGTTCAGCTAGAGATAAGAGCTTCAGGTTTCCTCTGGTATTTTCTGGGCATGCCTTGAGCCCTAGTCATGCATCTAGCCTTCTGGATTTCCTGGTACACAAGGAAGCTTTTCAAAGCCCTTATTCCCCCAAGTATTTCCTTTCATGGCCTGTTTCTTCCCAAGTGGCTTAGTATATCTTTTGCTGCCTCTGCTGGGATTTCTTGCCTCAGGTGGCTGTGGTTAATTCATCTGCCTTAAAAAGATTTTAATACACACGGCTTCTTCTCTGGGAAGGTTCTAAGGCAGGTGAAGCAAAGTCAAGCCCTTGAGCAGTTACTTCAGGGAGCCACCAGATGGGTCCACACACACAACCACAATTCTTGGGCAGTAAGGTCTGAATTGTGCCCTCCAGTGCCAGCAACCCACACCAGGAATGTGTCTTTGTCTTCAAGGCTGCTGCTGAGCTAGGGATCTGGGGACTAAGTCGTTAGGTTCAAATGTCACAGTGCCCTCTTACTGAAATTTAGTAGTTTCTTCATTAAGCATTTTCTTTTCTTTTCTTTCTTTCTTTTTTTTTTTTGAGATGGAGTTTCGCTCTTGTTCCCCAGGCTGGAGTGCAATGTCATGATCTCAGCTCACTGCAACCTCTGCCTCCCGGGTTCAAGAGACTCTCCTGCCTCAGCCTCCTGAGTAGCTGGAATTATAGGCCTCCACCACCACACCTGGCTAATTTTTTGTATTTTTAGTAGAAATGGGGTTTCATCATGTTGGCCAGGCTGGTCTCAAACTGCTGACCTCAGGTGATCCACCTGCCTTGACCTCCCAGAGTGCTGGGATTACAGGCGTGAGCCACCGCACCTGGCCTCATTAAGCATTTTCTTGTTTTTTGTAAGTTTTGGATTAGATTCCAAAATTCTAGAAAAGTTGATTCTGGCGGTTTTTGATAGCTATTGATTGCTTTTGTGGAAGGATGAAGTTTTGAAGTCCCCTACACTGCCAATTTTGGTCACCTCTCCAAGTGCTTTCAAAAACTTTGTTGGAGACAGGGGCTTCCTCAGTCATCCAGGCTGGAGTACAGTGGCACGATAATGGCTCATTGCAGCCTCGACTTCCTGGGCTCATTTGATCCTCCTACTTCAGCTTCCCTAGTAGCTTGGACTATAGGAGCACACCACCAAGCCTGGCTAACTAAAAAAAAAATTTCTTTTTTTGTAGAGATAGAGTCTCACTGTGTTGCCTAGGCTGGTCTTGAATTCCTGGGCTCAAGCAATCCTCCTGCATTTGTAATCGTCCAGTGGGTTCACCTTGCCCACTGCCTAGACAGAGCCGATTTATCAAAACAGAGAAATTGCAATGGAGAAAAACTAATTCATGCGGAGTCGGCTGTGCGGGAGACTGGAGTTTTATTATTACTCAAATTAGTCTTCCTGAGCATTCGGGGATCAGAGTGTTTAAAGCGAATTTGGTGGGTAGGGGCTTGGGAAGTGGGGAGTGCTGATTGATCAGGTTGGAGATGGACTCACAGGGGATCTCGCTGTCTTCTGTTCCTGGACAGGACAGTAGAACTCATTGGGCCAGATTACTTGTCTGGGTGGCGTCAGCTGATCCACTGAGTACAGGGCTTGCAAAATATCTCGAGCACTCATCTTAGGTTTTACAGTAGTGATGTTATACCCAGGAGCAATCTGGGGAGGTTCACACTCTTGGAACCAGAGGCTGCATGACCCCTAAACTGTAATTTCTAATCTTATAGCTAATTTATTAGTCCTGCAAAGGCAGACCGGTCCCCAGGCAAGAAAGGGGCCTTTTTGGGAAAGGGCCGTTATCAGTCTGTTTCAGAGTCAAACCAGGAACGGAATTCCTTCCCAAAGTTAGTTCAGCCTATACCTAGGAATGAGCAAGGGCAGCTTAAGGGTTAGAAGCAAGATGGAGTCGGTTAGGTCTGATTTCTTCCACTGTCATAATTTCCTCCGTTATAATTTTTGCAAAGGTGGTTTCACTTCAGCCTCCCAATGTGCTGGGATTACAGTTGCAAGCCACTTTACCCAGCCTCCAACTGCGTCTTGACCTGTCTGTGGCTGCGGAATTTATTATACCTCCAGCCCTGCCCCTGGCTTGTATCCCTGGTCTCGGAGCCACCTAACTTCTGATATTTTCAACTGACATTCAGTTTCTTCCCAGATCCATCTCCAAACATGACTTCATCTTTGGCCTCTGATGACTCTAGTTAGCTTCTGACCTCTGGCTCTGTCCCTTCCCTTGATCTCAGGCTTTCTCCCCCTCTGTGACCCCTCTCTGACCCATCCATGCCCTCTTTGTCTCTCCAGGGTTCCAATGCAGTTTCCTCAGCTCTTGGGGCCTGTTTGCTGCTCCGGGTGATGGCACGCCTGGAGCCTGATGCTGAGGAGGCAGCGCGGAGGAAAGACCTGGCAACCAAGTTTGAGGGGATGGGCGTTGGTGCGTGGGGCATGGTGCCTGGGAGCAGGGATGGCAGCTACCACCTGGGGGGGGCATCTCCCCACTCCTCACATATCCCTGTGCCATCCCCTTAAATTCCCTTTCCTCTCCCTTTACACCCTCACCCTACTCCTTCCCAACCCTGTCACATAACTAACTCCTGTACCCCTAGACCTCTATGGTGAGTGCTATCGCAGCAGTGAGGTAAGGGCTGCCTGCCTCCTCCTCCGTTGCTGCCCACTCTGGGGGGATGCCACTTGCCTCCAGCTGGCCATGCAAGCTGATGCCCGTGCCTTCCTTGCCCAGGATGGAGTACAGGTGAGTATCTGCGACACCAACATCCCAAACAGACTCCAAGCCGACTCTGGGAAGTATGGGGATGAGCCCCAGCCATTGGGAACAGCCATGGTCTGGACCAACCCCTCTCTCTGGAGACTACCCAGAAAGTCTCTCTTCTCTCTCGAAAGGCTGCTCTTCCCATAAGAAGCCTCACTCCCTTCCACCAAAAGCCAGCCTTCCCACGGCAAAGCCTATCTTCCTAAAAAGTTCCACTCCAGATAGAGAAATTCTTGGTGACCCTATCAGGAAGTTCTACCTTTAACCTAGGAAGTCCTTCCTGCCTCCACAGAAGAGCCCATTCCTTTCAAAGGAAGTCCTAGCTCATCCACAGGAAGTCCCACCTCATCCATAGGAAGTCCCGCCTCATCCACAGGAAGTATTTTCCACTTCCTTTAGAGGTCCCTAGTTCCAGTTCTCAGCAATTAGAATGGTCTTACTGGACAATTACCTATATATATATGTGTGTGTGTGTGTGTGTGTGTGTGTGTGTGTGTGTGTGTGTGTATATATAGGACATAAAGTTTGGCCTAGGAAATCTCACCCTTCCTATAGGAAATCATCTCCCTTGGGAAGCCCTACTTGCTCCCAAATCT